>BNCR01000009.1:30362130-30544630 GCA_014656515.1 Oryzias celebensis | reverse complement strand
CTTCTCCACAAAAACAACAATAAATTTAGGAATTTTGAGCCTTAAAATAACTGAGTTTCCAAAAGGGCCTCATTTATAAAAATGCTTTTCAATGGTTTGGGTCCATTCTAATCTGTCGTATCCTTTTGGAGAATAAGACTTTTGCTGCTCTTTTACTAAATATATTTGACATGTTTCAAGCTGTCCCTGAAAACATCTGATCTGCTGTGTCACCTTCAGAACCGTCAGCATCAGAAGATCTGCATCTGATGTCAGAGGTAACGATTTCCTGAAAAATTCCACAAATGAGCTCAAACTGGGGGGTGTTTCCAACATAAAAGGTATGAAAAACGTTTTTCATTTCACATTTGCTGCAGAGCTGTGGGCGGAGCCTGATCAGACCACTTCAGAAGACCAATGAGAGCAGAGTTTGCTTCCAAACTCTTGTGTTCTCGTCCTGCAGCTGGCAGCAGGACTTGATGGTGACTTTTGAATGTTTGAATGTTCCTCTGCAGATCGACGAGGAGCTTTCTCTGCGGAGCAACTCGTGCTGCTCTGACCTTCAACAGTCACTCCATCATTCATCACTTTTTTATTTTACAGTTATTCTCAAAGCTGCATTTGTCAACACGACAACAATGGAAACATGAAGAAGGCGTCCCCATCCGCACCTGCTGACGCGTGGAGTGTCCTACCTCGGGGCTGGAAGTCCACGGAGACCTGCGAGGCGGCCCGCAGCACAGCCGACCTGCGGTAGACCACGTGGACCCTGCCCTGGTCCTCCAGCTCCTGGGTGTCCTTCTCCAGCGGCTCGATGAAGTACTCATCAGAATCTGTGCGGATCATCCCGGCCTGCAGAACAAAACTGGGTCAGAACCTGCAACCGCGAGGAAGTTCAGAAAGAGGAGCTGCTGCTCAGAGAGAACGCTTTAAGGCGACACGTCTGTCACAGAACACCGTCACAGGAAAACAAGATTCTGGTTTCATGTTATTGTTACTATTAGTTTTTTTTTTCATTTTCTGAACCGCTTTATCCCTTTCGGGGTCACGGGGCTGCCGGAACCTGACCCGGACTGGTCGCCAGTCTGTCGCAGGGGCCACAGTCACACACCCATGCACACTCGCATTCACACCTAGGGACAATTTAGAGTAACCAATTAACCAATGAAGCATGTTTTTGGACGGTGGGAGGAAGCCGGAGTCCCCGGAGAAAACCCACGCATGAAAACCCACGCATGAAAACCCACACATGAAAACCCACACATGCACGGGGAGAACATGCAAACTTCACACAGAAAGGTCCCCATTGGTGACACTGTTTCAAATCTCCCAGCCAGGACTTGAACCGGGAACCTTCTTGCTGTGAGGCAAGAGCGCTAACCACTGCACCACCGTGCAGCCATTAGGATAAATATAAATGAAATCTAGTGTTTTGGCACCAAAAGAACCAAAATATAAAGAGAAATTAGTTTTATAAACAAGAAAGAGTTTATAACTTTTGAGAGATTATTTCCTTTCAAATTGAAAAGTCCTCCTGTAGCACAAAGGATCTTTTCAATGTAATAAGAGCTGTAGTTGGTAGTCCAATGTCAGCAAAGAGAAACCAATTATACTGTAACCAGAAATTCCTAAATTGAACAACTTAAAATAAATCACAAACACCTACTCTGGCATTTTGAAGTTTAAAGAAATTATCCAAAACAGAAATTCTGCTCTTTTTTTAGCATCAACAGAAAACTTCTTTTCCAACAATTTCACAGAAAGGAAAATGAATAAAATGTAGGACAACACCGATGTGCTGATATAATATATAGTAATTTATTCAGAATGTGCCTTTAGTGCCTGCTGCTAATGAGGTTTTTCTGAAGGACACAGATTTGTACGTTTTTTCCATCCATCTCCAGTGACATGCTGAACTGCTGTTTCTTACAAAGCTCTGAATCATTAGCGACACATTGAAACCAAATTGTTTCCTGATGGTGACCTGCAGCTGCCAGATTTCCCACAATAAGAAACTGATCATGTCTTGTATTTATGGCTGAGGAAAAAGGGCTGCACTTTCAGAGCCATAATGCACAGAGTGGATGCGTGAGGCCGAAACCACCCGGCGGCAGGATCGGCACAGAGACACCAAAAACATCCACAGCAGTTGATGCTGAACACTTTATGGAAACGTTGTTCTTCCTCCTGTGATCCAAACAAATGTGGAATCCAGACGTCAGGAAGATACAGTAAAAATCAGGAACAAACATTTTCACGGAGAAAAAGACTTTCTGCCTAAAGTTTCTACAGAAAACTGCAAGAATATTCCCATCCATCCACACATCCATCCATCCACTTATCCATCCACACATCCACTTATCCATCCATCCACTCATCCATCCACGTATCCATCCATCCATCCACACATCCACTCACACATCCATCCATCCATCCATCCACACATCCATCCATCCACTTATCCATCCACACATCCACTTATCCATCCATCCACTCATCCATCCACGTATCCATCCATCCATCCACACATCCACTCACACATCCATCCATCCATCCATCCACACATCCATCCACTTATACATCCACTTATCCATCCATTCACACATCCATCCATCCACTCATCCATCCATCCACACATCCATCCATCCACACATCCACTTATCCATCCATCCATCCATCCATCCATCCACACATCCACTTATCCATCCATCCACACATCCATCCATCCACTCATCCATCCATCCATCCACACATCCATCCATCCACCCATCCATCCACTTATCCATCCATCCACCATCCATCCACATCCATCCATCCATCCACACATCCACTTATCCATCCATCCACTCATCCATCCACTCATCCATCCATTTATCCATCCATCCACACATCCATCCACTTATCCATCCATCCACACATGTACTCACACATCCATCCATCCATCCATCCACTCATCCATCCATCCATACATCCACACATCCATCCATCCATCCACCCACCCATCCATCCATCCACTCATCCATCCACCCATCCACCCACCCATCCATCCATCCACTTATCCATCCATTCTTCCACTTATCCATCAATCCACACATGTACTCACACATCCATCCATCCATCCATCCACACATCCATTCATCCACACATCCATCCATCCATCCACCCACCCATCCATCCATCCACTCACACATCCACTTATCCATTCATCCACACATCCATTCATCCACACCTCCATCCATCCACTCATCCATCCATCCATCCACACTTCCATCCATCCACCCATCCATCCACACAGCCATCCATCCACCCATCCATCCACTTATCCATCCATCCACCCATCCACCCACCCATCCATCCATCCATCCACTCATCCATCCATCCATCCATCCACCCATCCACCCATCCATCCATCCACACATCCATCCATCCATCCATCCATCCACACATCCATCCATCCATCCACACATCCATCCATCCATCCATCCACACATCCATCCATCCATCCACACATCCATCCACTCATCCATCCACACATCCATCCATCCATCCACACATCCATCCATCCATCCATCCACACATCCACACATCCATCCACTCATCCATCCACACATCCATCCATCCATGTCCCAATAACTGCTGCAAAAGTTGCTTGAACTTCTTCCAGCTGCCGTCACTCTGAACATAAACCGTAGAATATAAAAGTTCAATCTTCTTCTAGCAGTAAGCCTGAAATGAAACAGTGTGTTTCAAACTGAACTCATGGGGCCTGTGACCACAGAATGGACAATTCCCTAAGGTGTGGTTAGGGTTACGGTATGGCAGGTACGGCAGTGTAGAGCTGGTTTAACCTCCCCCCACAAGGCTGAGGGGGTGTTAGAAACTAAGGGATATAAACTCGCAGCAGAAAAAAGGGGTTTGTGTTTGTATTTCTCATGAATGTGCTTCCTGTTGTGTCAGATCACGTCATGGCGCTGCAGGGATTCAGGCTTGATGAAGCAATTATCCACTCAGGAGTCGCAGAAGAGGTCAGAGAGCCTCCGTGCTCCTGGAACAACAGGAAATCCTTCCTGTTTCTGCTGATCCCTCAGTCCTGGATCTGCACCTTCACTGATCCACTTTTTTCAACCTCCTTTCAGACTGAGAGGCAGCGAAACACAACCAGGATCTGCAGCTCACGTTTATCCACAAGGCTCCAAACAAAATCCAGGACAAAATCCTGTCCAGCTCAAACATCAGATCCACCGCTCCGATGTGCTGCGAACACCAGGCTGTTCATTAAAAACAATGTGGCAGAAGAGGGCTGTAATCAGACTGAAAGCTGACATTTCGATATCGATCAAAGCTGAGAGTCGCAGCTCGTCACACAACAGGAGGATATTAAAGTTCGTCTTGCATGTGAAGAAGCAGCAAATCCTGCATCTCCTGCACATCAGAACAAACTCTTCTAAACAACTGCTCTCATGGGAATTACATTTCATACTTGTGATTTCATTACTGGAAAAATTCTGTCTTGGCTCAAAACCAACCAAAGCAGATAAATCTGATGTGTTTCACATACAGCTTCATTCTCATTCAGGGGGTGGAGATGGAAGAAAAGGTGGAACTGACTCATCTTCTCCTGCAGCTCAAACCCCATGACGGGAACGGAGGTTTGCAGGACATTTTTTTATCTCCTGACATGAGCAGACGGAACATCCTCCAGCATACAGCAGCAGAGAAGACAAATCCCCACAAGTGGAAATTCAGGCAGAAACAAACTTAACACTTTGCATGGACAGTCAGTCAGATGATCGTCAGAATATGGGAATTTCCATCATCGGAATTCTTCTTTCTTTGCTTTAAAAAGGTGACATTAAATGATGAGAAGTTCATTTTCTTTGAAAAGAACCTGAAATGGAGAACACATTTACAAAGGAGGAATCTATGCAGATGGGTTATTATCAGATTATCCAGCAGCGACGGAGAACTTTTACTTCATCTTCACGTTTATGCAGACAGAACGGCTGAAGCTGCTGCCTTCCTGGAATCAAACCACTGGAGGCAACAGACGCAAAAACCAGCGCGGTCAAATTTAGGATCAAAATCAGCTGTCAATCATCAGTAACAAATTGAGCTGAGCTGTTAATGGCAGCTGCTATGATGACATGCTGTAAGGGGCGGAGTCTTTGGGTTTCACTGGAGGACATTTGGCCTCGTTTATTTGAGGAAACTTTTGAGTTGTTTTTATTGCTCGTTTCTCAGTGTTTTTGAAGCTGGAGGAGCTTCTTCATTCATGACAGTCAGATGTTTAGTGGGACCAGATGCTTCTCTGCTTCCTGATTTCTCTGTGATGCTCAGGATCAGCGTTCAGAGCAGACTGACCTCACCTTTCAAATGACGGACGCCACTGAGATCTTTAGGACAACAAAGTTTAGTTCACTGAGCAGAAGAGAAAACGCTGCTTTCTCCTGTTCTGTGGAGTCATTTCACATTCACACGTTTCTGTTCATTTCCATGCTGGGAGAAGCACAGACAGTCCAGGTTTAATGTAGCTCAGTGTTGAAGGGAACAACGCACACACACACGCACACACACGCACGCACACGCTGACACGCACGCACACGCTGACACACACGCACATACACACACACACACACACGCTGACACACACACACACACATGCACGCACACGCTGACACACACACACATACACACACACACACACACACACGCTGACACACACACACACACATGCACGCACACGCTGACACACACACACACACACACGCACACACACACACGCTGACACACACACGCTGACACACACACACACACACATGCACGCACACGCTGACACACACACACACACATGCACGCACACGCTAACACACACACGCTGAAAAGACCATCTGACGAGACTTGATGGAGAACTGAGGCATTCGTTTGGATACGAGTCCCCTCAGAGTGTGGTAACAGAATTTTCCTCCATCAGCAGGATGCGACAGCCGTCAAGCTGCTGCGAACTGTAAAATCTGATGAACACACCACGGCGTGAAGATTTCAGTGAGAATAAGCTCGCTTTCATCGAGCGTCGCCGAAGCATCAGCTATTTCTGTCTGACTGTAAAAGATGAAACTCTTATGGAGTGATGGACAATTTGGTGCCTTCACTGTCAATATTTATAACTGGGTTGTTTCACTCAGACTCTAAAGATTTTCAAATCTCTTTAGCTTTTCTTTACATTGTAAAAACTCGAATCTGAAAGGGTCTTTCATAAATCCTGAGTAGTAATATAGTATAGAATGACTCCAAAGGAACGTCAACATTTCCTCTTTTTTTACCAAAATGTTTTATTTTCACGTTTATTCCACGTCACTGGGGAAACCTTTTCCCGTCTCAGGCTTCTTTCCTTTCATTATTGTTTGTTAAAAATTCAATATTAGTCAGATGTTCGCTGTTCTAATGATATCAATAAAAAGAGAAAATGAACATTTTAAAGTATTTTCCATCACTGAAGTCTTCAAATGTGACTAATACAGAAGCTGACAGCACACGAGGAATTTACCTGAAAAACACTGACTAAATGATCATTCTCAGCATTTTAGTTAAAAGTCAACAAATATGAAATTATTTTTTTCATTTTAATCAATAATTTCTGACATTTCTGGTGTTACGGGTCTGAAACAAGCACAATGAAAAATCAACGAAAATATATTCAGGTCTTTAAAAATGTGTTAGAGAAAGGCAGAAATCTCAAACATAAAGGGATTTTGTTTTTACAAAAAAAAGTTGGTTTTTCATTAAATAATCACATCAATGTGTCTCTTAAAACCTGATGAATTTAGAAAGATGAAGAGATCTTGATTTTAGCAATATGATGACACTGATGAAGACAATGGTACCTGAACGCTTCCCTGAACAGCTTGGATCAGAGTCCTGCTTTCCAACAGTTTCATATCCCTAAAAATCTGCTCCTGGCCGAGCAGACAGCGCCCGTCTGCCAGAAACAACACGTGCGATTCAGCCGAAGGCTCCAGCTTTTCAGAAACAGCCTCTTTCAGTCCAAACTTCTAAAGGAGGTCGCTATGAAGGCGCTCTGCTTGAAAAAAGGAAAGTGTGGATTGGACACTGCCACCTTTCACCTTCAGTGTTGTTCAAAGGTGTGTTTGTTTTCAAGAATGTGAGCAAACCTCCGTCATCCTTTACCCCACATTTCTATCTGCAGTCTATAAAGAAACTAACTTGGTTTTTCAAACAGAAAACAGAGAGAAGGAAATAAATTCTTACAGATAGAAGCCAATCTTCCTCCAACATTAAAGGATCCACGCTGGAGCTAAAATAAGACTCAAGCTCTGAATGTCTGAAAGGAAAAGAAAAGATCTGGGCTTTTCTGGAGTTTATATAGGTCAGGATTCAAAATATTGAGATACATAAACACCACAGTGGACTTTCAGCTGCAGAGTAGAAACCCACAGCCGTACCTCAAACCGTTTACTCAAACAGCTGTGGGGTCAAACCTGAGCAACAAGGCGAGTCTGAGTCAACAAGAAACACGGAGAAGCGTCGCTGAATCAAGCGCTTGTGCGCGCCGCCTTTCTCTGCAGAGTGGAGCCGGCTCCGTTCCTCATCAAGAAGGACTTTTCTTTGCTGCCTTTTCTCCCTCCAGATAATCGAGCCGAGCGCATCCAAAGCACCTCCACGCGTCAGGTCAGTGCAGACTCAGAGGACCGTTTCCTCAGAAACCATCCGGCTCTGGCCTGAAAGAATCCCAGCTTTACTCCCACTGCGACGCCTCGCCATCACAATCATAAACGCGCTTCAGGAGATGTCAGGTGGTGGCGAGATAAAAGTGTGCGCCCAGCTTCCAAAAGAGACCTGCCGCACAGAGAAAGCTGTCCGGCTTCATGGAAACAGGCGGAAGCGGTGTTTCCCAGCAGCCTTCAGGCCTTTACAGACAGCTGAACGTGTCCTGCTGGAGCTGCAGCTCCAGAAAATAACTTTTTATGAGACTCCGAGTCCTGCAGGAGGCATGAACTTTACTTTCAAACGTCTGTGTGGATGAAAAGAGGAAACATTCCCGGATTATTGTCCACAGGAAGAGCGGTTTACGGTGGAACTCTGCCAGATAACACAGGGTGATTTAGTGAACTGAACCCGGTGATGCGAGCTTCAGAGGACGGGTTGGTGATGTTACCACAGTCACACTACCATAACTGAGGCCTAGCAGAGGAACCTGGAAGTGAACAAGACTTAATCCAAAAATGTTTTACATTACAGCAACAAATTCACCCCAAAACATGAAAGTCTGTTAAGAGGCAGCTGGTGTTAAAAAAAACAGGAAGGAAACAGAAACGTTTGACCTCCCAGAGCCTGAAATTATTCCTGTCTTTGCTTTTCAGGGTAAAGACATCAGACATCTGCAGAGCGTGAGCCAGAAAGCCCATTTCTGACTGAACATGAACTTGACATGGAGGGACGATGGGAAAGAGCGTGCGTCCTCTTTGCGGCATCTGGAGGTCAGCAGCATTCTTCCGTTGTTTATTCTGATGCTGCTGTAAGCGGGTTAGGAGACGTCCGCTCCTCTGTGACCTAGAAAACGGTTTACTCTGGGAGTTCTGCGCCTCCACTGAAACTAGGTGTGTAGTCATCATGCCTCACTAACAGACCCACACAGGGTCAGGAGCTCATCCATCTGCAGAGGGACAAACAAGTCCAGCCACTGCGCTTGAAACATGTCTGCGTCTCCCACAGGAGGTGCAGAGGAGGTCCGAGGTTAATCTGGACCTGTAATTGATCTGTTAGCAGTCAAAGCAGCAGCACAGGATTCCCAACCAACTCTCCTGGGTTTCATCTTCATCTGAGCAAACATCAGGAAGAGGAAGGCCACGGGGGGGGCATCGATCGTCCAATGCTCTGACAGAACAGAGAGAGCGTGGCCAGAGCTTTAATTATCTAACATGAGGTGACATTTTAGTTTGTGGGTCATATGGATTTAATGGTGTTTCGTTGGTTTCATAAAGCATCAACACATTTACATGATGGCGATCCAGCTCTGTTTACGGGCTAAACCAAAGCTGACGTTTCATTTCCTCACAGCTGTAACTGCAGGCCTGGTGGATGTCAGGAACTCATCAGTTTGCTCCTCTGAAACAACGCCGTCATGAATGGATCATCACAAAAGAGGACACGTATCTTGGAGTCGTGATGGATGGAGCTTGAACAGTTTAGGGGCTTTGTGGAGGCGTGTTTCAGAGGAGACACGGTAATGTTCTTCACCTGCTGCTGAATGTGTATGTTCACACCAACACCCATGACTACCTGCAGAAGGAAGGGAACAAAACACTCCAGGTTAAGAAGACGGATGGCTGAGAGGAGGTCCTTTCAAAACGGGTTGATAATATGAAGAATGGATCACAAAACTTAAACCAAAAATATTTTGACAGCTTTCCTTTTCTTTGTCCAGGTTTCTGTACGAGTAGATGTTAAAACTGCGTGAATTTCTCCAGATGCATCAGTCTTTGGTTTACTCCTAAGAGCAGAGGAAAGGCCTTTGTGTCTGCAGGACTTCTCAGATTATTCTGGTGTCTTCCACATCATCTGGAGAACTTTACAAAAAAAAGTCTGAATGAAGAACCAATGAAGGATTATGTTAATGAGTGCTTGGGTTCAACTTTGGCAGCAACACAAAGTCTTCTTTGCTGTTTCCCGTCTGCAGAGAGCCGGCTTCAAGAGCAGGGTGAAGAGTCAAGGCTCCAGTCTGTGGAAGAATCTGAGTCCGATTCCCTGGAGAAACCCAGTTTGTAATCTACACAACGCAACAATCAAGCAGGGACATTCATCCTGCTGTTTACCTCGCCGCCCGTCTGTTTTCTTTCACTCTGAGGGCTCGGAGACGTTCCCGGTGAGAACAGGCAGCAGCTGGCAGCGCCAAATGCTCCACAGAGCAGATCTGCTCCACGCCAGCAGCAGACACGCTCAGTCAGACGCTCTCCGGTGATCAAAGGGAGGCTTTCCGAGGGGCAGATTTCCCACTTGAACAAATGGCGGGTTGACATAAACACGGCTCCTAATGAATGATAATTTGGTTCCACAGCTGTTGGCAGGTTTACTCGACGACATGGAAAGAATAATGATGTAAGTGAGGTATGAAAACTGCTGTCAGTTGCAGATATGAAGACAAATTCCATTTACAAACTGCTCTGGATGCGTAGCCGCCATTCAAACGGGGCCGTCAGCTCTCCATGTTAAGGTTAAAAATCCAGGACTAGACATCACGGTTCACACGTGATGAAGCTGCCAGCAGTAATGGCTGCCCTGCACCTTAACCATCGGGGTAGTACCATATACCAAATGTTTGTGGACGACAAATGGGCAAACACGTACGGAGCACACAAGATGTGCTCTTATATCACCAGAACGAGCACTGATGGTTCTTCCTTCGTCTGTATTTTGTTTCCGTACGACACGCCTGCGTCTCACCTACTTCCTCCTTCCATGCTGTAGAAGTGTTCACCACGACCCGTCGTCCGCGGTGCGCTCCTAAAATACGTTTACTCTCTACGGGTTCACTGAGCGGTCTATGACCTTGATGGTTCCTGCGGGTCACCTGTGTGCCCCGTACAGTACCTGCAGACGCCCGTATCCACCCGGTCGGACAGCTGGGACGACGTCATGAAGTGATGCATCACACCCTGCTGTGCGAGCAGAGCTTGTGTCTACAGACCAACAAAGACTTTGAAGAAAACGATCCAAACAGGAGAAAAACTCCACGAGTCAACAGTTTGAGCAGAAGTGAATCCTGCGTCTTCCCTGATGCTCCGCCAGCAGCTGGTCTGCTACCGGAACAGACCCCCCCCACGCTGCCTCTGCAGTGAAGACATGCAGTCTGGCTATAATTAGGATCCAGTAAAACACAGATGGAGCGAAGGCCACTACCTGAGATGAAAGGCTGCTGGCCCACGAGGAGAAGCTTTTTCATTAGAAAACACTTGTTTGGCGTGTTTGATCTCACGTCACGCTGCTTTATGTGTCAGCGCCAAGCAGAGACGACAGGACGTTGAGGGGAAAGCTACAACCAGATATTCAGTTCAGAAAAAGTCCTTTCATCGACATCATTGCAAATTCACTTGTGAAACATTTCTAAAGTTGGGTCTTTGTATTCTCCATTTTTTGCCAAATTCTTCAATTATTCTATGACTGACGTGTGACATCCTTCCCCCAATAGAAAACAGTTCACTTCTGGCTCCAAATCAAGTCATTTCAGTCGCCAATCTGCCTCTGTCATTGAAGCGTCTGATTGGTCAGTTTATAACTTCAGACAAAATATCATGAAAAAAGAGGATTATCAAGAAGCTGGTAAAAAAGGTATCAGAGCAAGAACGCTTATTCTGACCAATAGAATGATTTTGGCTTCTTGGAGCCAGCAGGAACTTCCTGTTTGGAACGCCAGGGGGCGGAGCCACTCAGTGCCTATATACAGTCAATGAATAAACCGGAAGAATCTGAGCAAGATCAATAAAATCATGGTCAATGGTCATAAACATAAGAAGTAGGTCAAACAGAGAAAGAGGAGGGTCATCATTCTGCTCAAAAGTGTGTTTGGTCAAAGAGCTGTCTCTGTAACAGCAGCAGGAAATGCGTTCACAATGCTGATATCAACGCTGCTGCTCTTTTACATTTACATGAATGAGGTTTTAGATTTCTATGGCTCATTTATATTCATATTGCATTTATATTGTCAACTTTTAAAATAATTGATGATTATTTTGTATTTTCTTTGTTAATTCCACTCTGTGTTTAGAGAGACGACCTGTCCAGTTACAGCAGAGGACAAATAGCCTTTTGGCTCAGTCAGGTGTGTTTGCAGAGATTACAGCTGCTTTTTGATATTTCTGTCAAATAAACGACATCATAAATAAATAAAGTAAAGGTTTTGTAACAACAAGAGGCAACGATGGTATGAGTGGTGAGTTAAACCAGCAGAATCTGTCAGCGTCCTTCAGAAGAACAGTGTGATCTAAAGCCTCACTTAGTTCAGACCCTCAAAGTGGGAGTTAAATGAAGAAGCAGACATGGAGGAAATGCTGAGCTGCAGCCTGCTGGATGAAGATGTCTTTACAAAAAGGAAAAACAAAAATACTTTTATTTTGACCTGAACAAAGTTCTTATCAGACCATAAGCAGATAGAAGGCAAACTCAGCATCTTTTTGGAGGATTTATCTGAAAGAAACCTGATTTTCTGAAATATGATTCATGAGGACGTACAAAACGAAAATGTTTGGGCTGAGTTTAGGAGTGTTCCTCTTTTCCACACAGGAATCTGGATTTGCTTCATATCTGCTGCAGCTCAGTCACTCCTCCACTCCTGGGAAAAAAACAATCTGACTGCTTTTCTACTAAATTCATTTCACCACTAATGTTTTCATTTGATCAGTTTTCATCTAATCCTGTGTTTCAGAATCTATCCTAAAAAGTTATTCAAATATACATGAAAAGAATGAAAAAGTTAGAGAACAACAGAAGCGTTTACACCGTTTCCAGAATCTTTTCAAAAGTAAAATGTGTGAGTTTGGAGCGTTTCAGCACATTTTTTATTTTAGTGACTAAAGTGTAGAGTTTGTACAGATTGTTCTTTGAAAGAATCATTTCAATTATTTGTTTTTTGTGAATTTAACCAAGTTTAATAGAAAATGCACTTGATTATGTTCAAAATCATCAAATAAAACTTTATTTATTTTTAAAAAGTTTCAAAAATATAAAACAATCCTGTTTTACAGTAAACATGTTTTTCTACCATTGAGAAAAAGAGCATTTATGTTTTTGTCTCTAAAACAGCAAACCTGCCTTAAGGCTCCACAGTTTTCACACGTTTCTGCTCAAAAACAAAATCAACGTCAACAGAAAAATTCTGTTCTGAGAAACTGAGGAAAGAAAGTGGATTTTTGCTTTGCGGCTTTTATCCAAAACTGGAGAACGTCTGAGGTGCAGACAAAGCACCTAAAGGTCACATTTGCATGGCCTCCTGTGACATCAGAGCTTCACGCTGCAAGTTCATTATTAAAGGAAATTATCATTAACTCAAATTTGAATACGTTTCAATCAGAATGTCATTCATAGAAAAAGATTTTCTGTCTTCATGAACTGAAATGTATTTCTGTCTGTATGTTATTAGGACACGGCTGAATGTTTTTTGAGTTTTTAAGGTCTTTCTCTTTCACTTTTTTTTTTTTTATCTCTATTCGTCTTCCTTGGATTTGAAATCAATCAAATCTGATGTGATTTGAGCTCAAATCATGATTTACCTGCAGCCTCCTTCGTCTTTATGCTGCAATAATCTGTGATTAAAAGCATCTTCATGCTTTTAATGCAGTACAGTCACGCACAGTGGTGCGCTTTTGACACCATTCGGCTTTCAAAAAAAAGAGCAATAAAGACTAAAGAAATGAGGATTTTCTTTCAACTTTGATGAAATGGTCACACGTCATTCGGAATGTCAGTACTGATCCGCTTTAAAGCATAGAGAAAAATCTCTCCCTTTTTATATGATAGTAATTCAGAACTACACTGTTAACTGAAAAAGTCCTGACAGAATATTACACACCGAAAAACTAGAAAGAATTATTATTGTGATTTTAAAATCTAAAGCAACCAAGTGAGAGAAACCGGATTATTTCTGATCAGGAAGGAGACCCTTCCCAAACCTGAACCACGCCATCACTACTTTAACTACAAACATAGTCTTCTGTTCAACCTAAGATTTCACACAAACACAAAGATCACAAATAAACAAGTGTAACTTCAACTGGATTGAAATGAAATATTTACTTCAGTAGGACGACAAAAACAACTTTTCTGATACAAAATGGTTTCTGTGACTGAGTATTAAAAATTGGAGGTTTGTTTGTCAATCTGAACCTGAGGCTTCATCTGAAGCTTCATCTGAACCCGAGACTTCACCTGAACCCGAGGCTTCATCTGAAGCCGAGGCTTCACCTGAAGCCGAGGCTTCACCTGAACCTGAGGCTTCATCTGAACCCGAGGCTTCACCTGAACCTTCATCTGAACCCGAGGCTTCACCTGAACCCGAGGCTTCACCTGAACCCGAGGCTTCACCTGAAGCTGAGGCTCCATCTGAACCCGAGGCTTCACCTGAAGCCGAGGCTTCAACTGAACCTGAGGCTTCATCTGAAGCCGAGGCTTCACCTGAAGCTGAGGCTTCACCTGAACCTGAGGCTTCACCTGAACCTGAGGCTTCACCTGAACCTTCATCTGAACCCGAGGCTTCATCTGAACCCGAGGCTTCACCTGAACCTTCATCTGAACCCGAGGCTTCACCTGAACCCGAGGCTTCACCTGAACCCGAGGCTTCACCTGAACCCGAGGCTTCACCTGAACCCGAGGCTTCATCTGAACCTGAGGCTTCATCTGAACCTGAGGCTTCATCTGAACCCGAGGCTTCACCTGAACCTTCATCTGAACCCGAGGCTTCACCTGAACCCGAGGCTTCATCTGAACCCAAGGCTTCACCTGAACCCAAGGCTTCACCTGAACCCGAGGCTTCACCTGAAGCTGAGGCTTCATCTGAACCCGAGGCTTCATTTGAACCCAAGGCTTCACCTGAACCCGAGGCTTCACCTGAACCCGAGGCTTCATCTGAACCCAAGGCTTCACCTGAACCCAAGGCTTCACCTGAACCCGAGGCTTCACCTGAAGCTGAGGCTTCATCTGAACCCGAGGCTTCATTTGAACCCGAGGCTTCATTACAAGATAATAAAGACAGAAAAGTGCTGATTAGAGATTCAAGTGTTTGAATTGAGTGATTGTTCCTTATAGGAACTATAAGCAACAACAGGCACAAAGAAAGCTCCAATATTTAAGCTATTTTGTTCCGTAAAAAAGTGTAGAGCTTTCCTCTTATCTTCAAAAATGAAATAATTGGCTGCGTCCTCAGTGAGGAATCAAAGCAGACTTTCAGTCGTTCAAGCCTTTTTTCTGTCTGCTGCTTTGATGCCACACAGCGCCTACAGGAGCAGGACCGCCGTTATGGCCAAACACGCTTGTGATAATGCAAAATGAAGCTGTGTTTGGCTTTAATGTGCCACATTATATTCCAAAAGTCCTTAGTGTGTGGTTCCGACTCCGCGGTGCCTGAAGGCAGCATGGAGCACAAACAGCAGCTCATTACAGCGGTACCCACCTGAGTCATCCCTGAACTCTTTCTTTATCTTTGGAAATACAAATTTGATGTAGGAGCAGAATGTGAGAGGTCAGCAGTTTAACACCCCCAACATGTTTGACCGCGAGCTCACCGGGATGCCGCAGCTTCATCCCTCTGATAACGGGAGAACCTCTGACCTCCAACAAGCAGCAATCTGCCAGTTCAGGATAATCCTGGGCAGGAGAGGAGCACAGGAGCAACCACAGCTTTACTGGCTGATTGTTCCTGTCAGCGAGGGGGGGGCACCTCAAACAACCACCCAAGACCCGGAAAATCTGCTTTTGATTTGAGATTGCCGGCGGGGGGAAGATCATCTCAGTCTGATTTAGCAGGAAGTGGATTCTAAACCAGAAAGCCAGTGTCAAACGGAGGATGACCCACTTATGTTTGGAGAATCTTCACAGCCGTCCCTCTGAGAGCCGCTCGCAGCCATCCTGTTGGAAGTAAAATAGTAAAAGCATCTTGGGGGGGGGGTCATGAGAAGGCTGCAATCTTTAAGAGCAGCCTGATTGCACAATCTGAGCCTTAATCAAACCCTGCTGCTCTGTGAGGAGGAAGGAAAAACTTCACTGAGTGACCGGTTGGAGGCTCCGCTCTCAGCTTCATCTGGTTCATGACCTCAGAATATGAAAGTCATTTTCACACTTCTGACTCATCTCCAGGTCTAAGTGGAGTCATGAATCAAATTTGACAACTTCCACTGAGTTTCCTTGAGGCTCGTACGGCCACCTCCAGGGACGGCATGAAAATGGAACGTACCATTGCTGTGCGTGGGGTAAGTGATCCTGAAGTATTGTAAGAATCATGGAAGTTACACACTGATGATGAACGGGGGGGTTGCTGCTGTACGGTGTCCTTACGCCACACTCGAGTCGATCCTTACTGTCGCGCTAATGTTGCACACAGGGGGTGTGCACGTGATCCGTAAGTGCCCGTAGGACGTGCACACAAACTACAGAAAAGAGGAAAAGATTCAATCAAACAGTCGGGCTGCAGCAAAGAGCGCAGATTTGGAGGGATTGAAAAATGAAAACTCTGTACGACACGCCGGCGTCTCACCGACTTCCTCCTGACGTGGTGTTTAAGTGTTCAGTACGAGCCGTCGCCCGCAGCACGCTCATAAAAAACATGAACCTTTTCTCTCTATGGGTTCACTGCGTCTATGACCTCGATGTTTCTGGAGGGTCAGCCGTGTGCCCGCTACAGCTTTGACCATTTGCCCCCGCAGACATGAAACTAGAGATGTGCGACTCAGGAACAACGTTAGTTTTTATCGTTTCTGTCAAATCAATAAAACTTCTTTGACTTCAACTGTTCCATCAACAAACTGAAAAACATAAAAGCAGATGCACACACACACACACACGCACGCGCACACACACACACAGGGTTCCTTATGTGTGTGAGGCTTTACATCTTCATCATGTCAACACACAGAAAGCACTCTAAGAGCAGAACCAGCATAAAAACACATCAGCCGTCTCAATTTCACAACAAAGTCTTCAAACTGCGTGAGAATGAAGGAAAGGCTTCTTCTCTGCTCGATCCGTTCATTAAGCTCGAGCATGCCTCTGCTTAAGGACCAGCATCTAAACATCATGAAAACTCAACTGGACAGTTTCACTTTCAAAAGAACAACCTCAGGTTTGGCTGCTGCTCCAGTGACCTTCTCCAGGAGATGCAGACTGCAGCCATCCCATTTACTCCTGAGTGTTTAATGAGGGCCGATGGGAGGAGGGAACAACGATCTCAGCAACACAAAAGATCCTCCTGTTTAATGGCGGGAAGAGGATGGGAGTGAAGTCTATGTCTTCCTTGATTGAATAGGAGAGCAGTCACTCGTGTAGAAGGACTCATCCCTGCTATAGAACTGAGGAGCGTCTCCAATAACAACAACAGTCTGACGTCAAGAGAACCTCTGGAGGTTCTGCTCTCAAGTTTAATAAATCCACAGCGTGCCACGCGGTAAAGGAGAGGGAGCTTTTATAGCCGAGGAAGACTTACCAGTCCGTCACAGTTGTTGATGGCAACCGAGGCCCCCGGCACGTCTGTGATGTCACCGATGAAGTTACAGTCTGTTTTCAGGAACTCACGCCGCAGTATCCTCTCTGTCCCATCGACAGACTCCGTCTGATTGGTCTCGATGCCAGCAGCATCGCTAGCGTTTGGAAAGCCTTCAACCTTATCGTGCCACTCCACCATGGCACCAGGCGCCACCAGCCTGGTGTTGGGACGCAAGCGGAGGTGGAACTCCTTGTCAAAGGCAGTGATGTTGAAAAAAAGACTCTGCTCCGTTTCACTGGCGGGCGACGCCTCCCTCTTGACCCGCTGCTTGTGTTTTGCTGACAGCAGGTGTGACAGGAAGTGACCGTGGGCATCCGTGCTGAAGGGCGTGATCAGCCCGTACTCCTTTAGCCGACTCCTCAGCTGGTCTGCGGAACAACACAACAGCAACAGAGGTTCACCTTCATCCCACATTAACACAATGTCGTCACTTTCTCACAATAACAACTTCAAAAGCTGAACACTCCAGATTCTTCAGCGTTTGTTTGCACCAAACTGGAAGAGCCGAAAGATTCTGTGTCTGAACCATCGACTGTAAAAGAACTGGACTGAGTGTGTCACATCACCCACAGAAAAAACTTTATTCCAGTTCTAACCAAATTAAGTCAATCAATTTTTCCACAAAATGGACATCGCCATGTTGGAGCAGACGACACCAGTAAGCAGTGATTGGTTCCAGTCGGTTTGAGTCTGTGTTTCTATGGCAACCACTCTCACCCATTCAGAGTGAGCTTGTTGGAAGGTCACGGCCCTACCACTAGAAAGCAGGCTTCTTTGGAGACGCCTTTCACTCTGCTTAGCTACATTAGCTACATTAGCATTTAGCACTTCAGCATTTTAGCATTTTTCTTATCTGACAGGTAGCAGCAAATATTATTATTGTTGTTTAAGACCCAATTATTAAGCTTTTAGTTTTCTTTCCTGTTTTTTTTAAGTCCCACTCCAGTCATCTTCTGATCCATTTCCAAAGCGTTCGTTTCATTATAGTTATGCTGTTTTTCTCTCAAATCAAAAAACGTGTTGTTTTCTAGGACATAGTTTCTGCAGAGCGGCAGGAGCTCATTTGAAACTTACCTTTGAGATGTGGGCGAGACTGTTGAGTGGAGTAAGCCGGCCCCCAGTTCCCATCATCCCTTTGTTTACAATCTCTCCAGCTATCTTACAGCCCCTCACACCCCAACCTAACATTAGCGGTGAAACAAAAGTGATGAGCAATATCAGAGTTATCCAGCCTTCCAGTTCTGATCCAGATTCCAGTTCAGACGAGGAAACAAAGACGTTCATGGATCTGTTTGTCTTTAAGTGGATGCATCAGGATGGGGCGGAGCCGGGAGACATTGGCCCACTGTTTGTAGATTTTCCGTAACAACTACAAGCTTTTTTCAATGACATATTTTCATCTGCTCCTGATTCACAGCGACTTGAATAAAGAAGTATTCAGAAATGCTATTTAATCGTATTTTTCTTTACACGTCTTCCATACAAAAAAGCTACAAGAACATGTACGAGTATAAGCTAAAAGATTGATCGAGTGGATTGTTGCCTTTTAGATTTTTCTTATCGAACAATGGAAGCATCATTTTTTACTTTTAGGGTAGAAAGTTTTAGATTTTGGAGGATAAAAACATAAGGAAAAAAAATCATCCATTCAGAACCTGCTGAAACCCTTTTGAGGTTGCTGGAGCCTATCCCAGCTACTGTAGGGTGTGTTCTAGGGTCTCACACTGAGGGGACAATTTCAGAATCATCAATAAACCTATGAAGCATGTTCCTGGACTGGGAGAAACCCCACACATGCATGAGGAGGACATGCACACAGAGGAAACATGGCTGGGATTTGAACCAGGACCTTCTCACTGTGAGGTGACAGTGCTAACCACTATGCCATTGTGCAGCCCTCAAACTACGTAAATTCAAACAGAGCCAAATAAAGATAAGAATTATTAATCAGTTATTTTTTCCAGGTTACATTTCTGTTTGAATCATCCTTGAGAAGCAAAGATTGGACCAGTAAATCAGGCCAGTGGCGTCCATAAGAATCTATATTTGGAGGAATCATTGAATAATGGGAGTGGAACTGGGACTCTAGTTTAAACTGGAGTTTGGAACATGAATGCAAACAGAGATGAACCTGAAAGCAGAGACTGCAGGCTGCAGGAGGACATTTCATCACAAACAGCTTCCTGGACACAATGAACACAAATAAACGTCCTCTCCATGTCTGCTGAGGCTTTACGTCACTGCGCTGTGACAAAATGCCACCGCTAAAGTGCAACATGAATAAAAAAAGAGGAAAAGTGAACGAAGTCATAATAACAGAAGCAGCAGCTCTTCTTTCACCCTTCAGGGCATTCATGGCTCACACAATGAAAAACAAATCAAAGTTTCTAGATTGGGTCTTAATGCATTCAGAGCATCGCAGCTTCACTTTTGCTTCAATCAGCATGTTGTCCCTATACTCAGATTTGGAGACAAATGTTCACATGAGCCTCTGCTGCTGCATACATAACAATAATAACGTCAGGTTTGTTTGTGGAGATTTTCTGCTCTGCAGCATCTAAAAATGATGCTCAGAGTCCAGTTAATCAGTATCTTGTTGACATACTGTGAAGCTTGTTCTTCTTTGCAGGCTAATTTAAGGTTAACCGCGGCGCACCGGGAATCTGTGAGAAGCAGAGGAAAATTCCTTGTGCTTTTCTAACCAAAAGCGAAGTCAATGAGATCCAGAGATTCTGGAAAAAAACTGCTCCTGAATCCTGAAACAATCTTGTAGGTTTCAACAGGTGTCAAAGGTCAAACAGAAACTACACATCTGAGTAAAGGACAGTTCCGCACACTGGTCACGTAACGGCAAAACCGGCAATGCTTTGAGACTGACCACGGAGACGAGCGCCGCCAACATAACGAACATCCGCAAATATGAGGAGTTTTCAGACTGCAACCCCCCCTTCCATGACTTCATTCAATAAAGCTCCTGAAGCTCCTGAAACAGCTGAAGCCGCTGAAGCTGATGAAGTTTCTGAAGCTCCTGAAATAGCTGAAGCAGCTAAAGCTGATGAAGCTGCTGAAGCTGCTGAACCTGATGAAGCTGATGAAGCTGATGAACCTGATGAACCTGATGAAGAAGTTTCTGAAGCTGATGAAGTTTCTGAAGCTCCTGAAACAGCTGAAGCAGCTGAAGCTCCTGAAGCTGATGAATTTCTGAAGCTCCTGAAATAGCTGAAGCAGCTGATGCTCCTGAAGCAGCTGAAGCTGCTGAAGCAGCTGAAGCTGCTGAAGCTGCTGAAGCTGCTGAACCTGATGAAGCTGATGAAGCTGCTGAACCTGATGAAACTGATGAAGCTGATGAAGTTTCTGAAGCTCCTGAAACAGCTGAAGCAGCTGATGCTCCTGAAGCTGATGAAGCTGCTGAAGCAGCTGAAGCTGATGAAGCTGATGAAGCTGATGAAGCTCCTGAAGCTGCTGAAGCTGATGAAGCTCCTGAAGCTGATGAAGCTCCTGAAGCTGATGAAGCAGCTGAAGCTGCTGAAGCTGATGAAGCTGATGAAGCAGCTGAAGCTGATGAAGCTTCTGAAGCTGATGAAGCTCCTGAAGCTGATGAAGCTTCTGGAGCTCCTGAAGCTGATGACGTTTCTGGAGCTCCTGAAACTCCTGAAGCTGTAAGCAGGGATGGATGACTGAAAAGATCCCAGTGCAGAGATGAATGATGTCTAACTGAGACCCCTGATGAAAGTAAAAAAGCTGAAAATAAGTGTTGTTAACGTTTTTGTTTTTTACTTTCTAGTTTTGTGGTTATGTCTACTCTGTGCTGTTCTCTGCTGTATAAGCTCCAAGCCTTTACTCTTGTTTGTTGTTTGCACATCGCTAACTCTGTCAATTCCGGCATATTTGTGTTCCAACTATAATAAAAGATTGACTCATATGAGTTTTCCTTCTATAAAACAACAAAGCAAATAATAAATAAACCTTTTACTTGACAATTCACTTTAAATTAAATCTGTTTTTTTATTAATGACGATGTCTTAAAAGCATCAGTTAAACACTTTAAAATAAATAGTTTTAAAGACGCCAAAATAAATGCCTAAGGCCATATTTGGCTGAAAAAGTACATTTTATTCATTAAATCTACATTCTATATGTGCAACCTGTGGGTTTACTCAGCTAAACATGAATCAGAAATAAGACAAAAACACAATCCTGAACCATGATAAACATGCTGAATTAATTTTAAAAAATCTAAATTACAAGTAACTGATTTACACCAAACATTGAAAAGGTTAAGCAGGCCAGCGGGTTTTTAGAAAAATCCAAATGAAAGGATCATAAATTGTCTTTAGAAATGCAGGAGCTGAATAATAGAGGTAAAAAAACTGGGTTGAATCAGATGAGACGCCATCATTCGGTTGGCCTGAGACAGAAACATTAACATTACACTAAACTACTGTAAGTCTTTCAAAGTACCCTTCATTCAAATATAGAAGAAGCCGAAAGTACTTGTGCTTCAAAATGACAGGATGTGAAACAATGCCACCGGCCAAAGCTGCTCTGACATTCAGGGTTCTCGATCGGAGAACTTCAGCTCCTCTGAATGTTCCTCCAGAAAGACGCTGCCCCAAACTTAGGAGTTTTCACTTTCTCTGAAGAGAAGTGCTGGTAGGAAACACCACCAGCACTTAAACCAGCAGAGGAGAAGGATTCAACCATAAGCTGTTGTGGCATCAGAGAGAAAGCGTGCGTAAACCACAGTCCACAGTGTCCACAGTCAGATCTGAAGCTCAGTGCAGACAAACATCATTAATAATTCTGTCAAACTCCAATTTAAACATCCATTAAAAGTTAAGAATCCTGAAGAGTCGGGCTGGAACGTCCTCAGACAGCAAACGTCTGAGTCTCAGAAGAGTCACAGCAATCCTGAGCAGGAATGATGTCCGTCCCGCTGAATTACTCCACACTGCTTTAGTCAAAATGCTGGTGTGACAAACCTTAAAGGGAGGGAATAGTTGTGGAGCTGCGAGTCTCCTGGAGAAACCCTGTTCATTAGCGAGCACTAAAGGATTCCTAAGCCTAATCCTCAGGAGGTCTGAGTCTAATCTCAGGAATGATTTCTCATGCTGAGAGGAAGGAACGGGGACATTTCTGCACACTTCCCTCCTCCGAGGAGGCAAACTTTCATTTGAACCACATCTTAAGTAAATATCTCTGAAATGAGGCCAGAGACGAAGCAGGAGAGAAAAGTGGAGCTTTTGGAGGTCCGCTTCAATCCAAGGGGTCTCCTGGAGTTTCTGAACAGCTTGGCTCGTCTAAATCACTGTGGAGGTGGATATTTTTAAATATGCGTGAAAGGCAGAAGGTACAAATCAAAAAAGGTGAACTAGGAGCCTCCTCTGTGGAGTCAGAGGAGCATCTTTATGAGCCTCCTCAGCAGAGGAGGCACTTA
This sequence comes from Oryzias celebensis, assembly GCA_014656515.1. Lineage (NCBI taxonomy): Eukaryota > Metazoa > Chordata > Actinopteri > Beloniformes > Adrianichthyidae > Oryzias > Oryzias celebensis. The sequence continues at coordinate 30,521,954 of BNCR01000009.1, read as the reverse complement.
TCTCCAGCTGAGGCAGATTAGAGCCCTCCATCGCCGCGCTGCTGATCTCATAAGATGTTCCAGTAAGCCTTCTCACCCCTTTGAATTACAGCTTTTTCTTCGCTTGCTCCCATGAACTCCTGACAGTGGCTTTCATTTCTGCACGGCTTGCCTTCATTTTTGGTTTGTGATCTTATCTGTCTGAATGTGCGGAAAACCCAGAGAGCTTTCAATATTCGCTCTTGTAATTATCTTTTTGTCTCTGAAGAAGGTTGGGTTGCACATGCTGACTGAAACGTGAAATTAAATAGATATTTTTTTGGGCCAAATTCCTCTCCCCTGAGGTCATAGAAACCAAATCTGCAGGTAAATCCTATCAGTAAAGATCAAGAGATCCCAACATGTCGTTCACAGATCCCATCAGACTGTTACCACTTCCCCTCCTATGAAAGCTACAGTTTTACTGAGCATTTTATAAATATATTTATTACCAATCTATAGGAAACCGTTTTAAATTATTGAGAACAAACAGGAAGGTTTCGTTATTTTAGGATTTTTATTTATTTTTCCTCAGGTTGTGTTTATGTTGAACATAAAAAATCTCATCCAAATGAGCCAAACGCCTTTTCTGGAATAAACGTGGACGTCTTTAACTGTTTGACATCGAAGCAAAAAATCACATTTTTACTGTTAAAAAAGTGCAGACTTCAGGTCACTTTATTCTGAAGTTACAGAAGATTTCAGCTGATAAGAGAGAAACACGTTCTGTCATAGAAATCAATACAGATGTTTATCGTTCCAGACTGTTAAAAACCGGCATGTTTGGATGAACGGCTACAACACGGAGACCATCATCTAAATGACGTTTCCCAGCAACAGCTGAGGTCGACCGCTCCACCTCTGCACCACAGCTGCTTTTGTGTTGAATCTCTCCTGCTCTTTAAAAAAATCCCAAATTGTTTCATTAAATCAGGAGTTTAGATCCAGTCAAACAGCGATTTAGGAAGTAAAGGAACAAGCTGTCAGTGCAATAATGGTTGAAGAAACTTTCTTTTGAGGAAACGGTGACCATAATCAAAATGATCCGCCTGGGAAGCAAAGGCTTTGACTGGGAACGGGACAAAAACACATGGAATCTTTCCATTAAAGTCAAAGTTTGTTCAGTTAAAAAAAAGGTTTAGAATGTTCTTAACACTGAACTCCACTGCAGTCCTCCTCACACGAAGAAACACGCATTAAGAGTCTTTCAAAGGTCACACATGTCACAGCTCAGCAGCGCCGCACCGTCATGGTCATGACGTCTTTCTCCTGCACTTTTAGCATTTAGAGGGTTTTGAATGCTGCATTATTTAAAATAAACACAAAAATAAACTTCTGAAGAGAGAGAAAAATCACCCAAAATGTTCATTATTTTAAATAAAAGAGGGAAGAGAAGCTCAACGCAATGTTGATCATGTTTCATTATTTAAAATATGAAAACCACAAAGAAAGAAAAGAGTAAATTAGGTTTAACATGATAAATACAAATAAACTATTAAGCCATAAAAAAAAACTAAAGACAAAGAGGAGACTGCTGACCACTACACCACCGGGCTGCTTAAGCTAGAATGTTCAAACTGTGATAAATGTTGAACAGCTGATGACGATAAAAACAGCAGAAGTGATGCAGAAGAACCAAGTTTAAGAAACTAATTTAAGCTCACTACATTTACTGTCTACTTTATCATCAATATATATAAAGATCTTTTTATTGCATCATGATGATGGACACAAACTTAGGAATGTCAAAAACCCCAAATGAGACAAAGTTGATTTTCAAACGAGGGGGAAACGTCTGGAAAAACAAGTTAAGAAAATAAGGAAATTCTCATTTTACAATAAACTAAAGCTAAAAAACGAAACAAGCTGGAAAGTAAACCTACAGGGAACAGGAACGTGTTTGATGCGTCCTGAGTGCGTTTGCTTTTGGCTGAAGGTCTCCTGCTACAGTTTGAGCAGAGTTGAGTTTCCACCGCTGTAACGGCGCTCCACACTGAATGAAATGGCGTAACGGGAACGGCGAGGCCGCATGGCATTCAGAGAAAAAGCCTCCACATTATTTCAAAAGGTCAAACACGTCCAGACCCACCAGCAGCTTTACCTTCACAGTCACACACACACACAAAGAGGTTTTCAGAGCTCTGTGAAGGTTCTTCTGGGTCCGAGTGCTGCAGTTGTGTCTCATCATAACCCAGTTTAAAGTTCTGAAGAACCGACATAAATATAAATAAGAAAGAAAGATCAAATCCTCCAACACGTGTCAGATTATAAATGTGGGGTTAAAAATAATTCACAATCAGCTCCTTCAGTCTGATCTTGAGGTTCAGAGAAGAGAATCTCTCTGGACACAAAGCTGCTGCTGAGGGCGGCGGCAGAACAAACGGCGAACATTCATGAGCAGCACGCTCTACCACCTTCCAGCTGAAACTTATTAAAGTTAAAGTCTCATTAGACATCACTAAATTTGAAATGTGTTCTTGGTCTTTGACCCCTACCCTGGAGGGGGGGGCGAGCTGCAGACACAGCCGCGCTCGGGAACCATTTGCTGGTTTAACCTCCAATTCAACCCTTTAATGTTGAGTGTGAAGCAGGGAGGCGTTGGGTTCCACTTTTGGAGTTTTAGTAGGACTGGACTGTGGGTTTGAACCCACAACCTTCTCTGCTTTAATTGAAATTAGCGACTTTTGTTAATAAAATGCAGCAAATCTCAAACGTCAGCTTCGTACATGGTCCCTGTGGGTTCTTGGACAGATGTGCCTTCAGTTTACCTCCAAACAATCAAACCGTCTCCATGCACACTATGAAACGTCATCAGATCTGCGTGCAGCCTCTGAAAATAAGCACATGAACCAAACGGATGAGCGTCCACGTTCTTTACGGTGGGACTTCATGCAACAGGACTGCCTGCAGGAAGTTCGCCATTGTCAGCTGCACGCACAAACGTCTTTCTACACCAGCAGCCAAAGTTCTGCACAAGTCTGACGGGTCAGCATACCAGCTCCAAACCAGGCCTGGTGCACAAAGATGGCACAGGTAGACAGCGTCCTGCCGCTCTGCAGAGACTACGTCCTAGAAAACCACACAGGTTTGAGGATTTTTGCTAACAGCATCACCTGTGGAACGCTTGCCCGCTGCGCCTTCGTCAGGTACCCTCACTGTCCAGTTTCATCCCCAGGCTTTTGACGCAGCATGAGGTTCTGCTCTGCTGGTGCTTTTCTCAGAGTTCTTGTTTGACTTTTGTGTTTTTTATTAGACTAACTTACTTTTACGTTGTTTTATTATTGTTTCTATTGTCTGTAGATTTGAATGTGCCTCGTTTGACACCAGTCATGTAAAGGAGCCATAAAAACAGACTAAACTCTAACTGAAAGAAGCAGTGGACACGGCAGTGGGACTTGAACCTGCTGAAAATGGGATCTGCTGGTGCAGTGGTTCTGAAAAGGCTTCAGCTTGTGGGAAGAGTAACCAGTCACAGCAAGCCGCATCAAACGTGACCAGTAGCTGCTTTACAAGCCTGATAATGGCCACGTAGAACCTGCGGCGGCAGACGCTCCACCACAGCCCACCGCTGTGAGAGGGCCCTGGAGGGGCTCACGGGATATTAGCGCAGGTAAAAGGATCCTGGCGGACACTGCTGCAGCTCAGTGGTTCCTTCACCTCCCAATGGATCCCAGATGTGAGGGCTTTGGAGGTGGAACCCTCTTCCTGTCTGACAAAGCCTGCAGGAGGCTGTGATTTAGGCTGTGCGTGCGCGTGCGTGTGCGTCACAGAAACTCTTCCCACGCACGCTGCTGCGGCTGTGCATCAGTGGAGCTCCGGTGCAGGAGCAGACTTACCTTCTCTTCCCGCTTTCACAGCCTGTAAGACAGAGAAAATGCGGGTTAGAGAGCAGCAGGAACCGGTACCGACACACCGGACCGGGTCTGGGTCCGAGCCTCAGCCCGGAACTCTGTGCTGAGGGTGGTGCGTGGCGCTGGCGCGCGCTCCCCGCTGCTCTCTGGGTCTCTTACCCGGTCAGCTGAGGCCAGGACGAACCCCACGAGCAGCAGGGCGGGGGGCGGCACGGCCATCACGCAGCGGCGGGCTGGATCCGGCGGCTTCAGCAGCAGGGACGTTTCCTCTGACCGGAGAGCTTCGGTGAAGTTACCGGGACCCCCCCACTCCGCAGCGGGCCGGACAGAGCTGCGCTGTGACGCTCTCGCACCCTGGCGCTGGGCTCCCGGGCTAATAAACGCAGGACCAGCCCTGCGTGACGTCACGGTCCTCTCCGCCAGCAACACATGGTGGGACAGGCGGGGAGGAGGAGACCCCACCTCCCCAAAGTCCTGACAGGAGGAGCAGCAAAGATCAGAGGGCGCCCGTTCATGAGGAGGCGTGACGTCACTCACTGCCCTTCACTGCCGCTGCCCTCCCTCTGTTGGGGGGGAACCTGGTTCACTCCTTCATCCAGTTGGATCTGGTTTCACACTGCACTTTTGAACGTTGACCATCTGCAGTTGCAGCAGCTGACCCTTTGGTGGCGACATTTCCCCAAACCAGGAGAACTGCTTCCTGTTCGCCACCGGCCTTCATCTCAGGAGACCTCCAGGCTTCTGCCCTCCTGCTGTTTTTCTGAGAGGGATGTATGTCTGTTCTTGTTGTGGAGGATTCTGATGCGGGGGTGCCCTAATCCAGGCCTCGAGGGCCGGCCTTTTCCAGAAACCCTGCCTGGTCTGCTGTTGATTACCTGCATCAGGTGTGTGTAGCCAATGAGAAGCTTCAATGGCAGGTTGGTTGCAAAGCATGTTGGACCCTCGAGGCCTGGATTCACCTGAGCCTTAAACAAACGATCCGTTTCTAGAATCAACAAACAGAAGAAAATGTAGAAAAACAGTCAGAGCAGGAAATGCAGAACGTCACATCCTTAGTTTGCCTTCAGACTGAAGCAGACCAAACTCCACGCCACTCTAGGGCCGGTGTCCTACATGTTTCCAACCAACCTGCCGTTGGCTAAACACACCTGATCCAGGTAATCAGCGGCAAATTCAGCAGGATTCCTGGAAAACCAGCAGGACGCTGGCCCTCGAGGACTTGAGTTTGACACCCTGGTATCTGAGAACTGGACTGAGTGACCCCTCCTCCCCGGAGTTTCAAACAGGAAGTAGCTGCTGGCTCCAAGAAGCTGAAATCCCATGTGCGGGAGAGGGCCATGGTCGAGTGGTGGAGCGTTCAACCTCCATTCAGAAGTTTGCAGGTTCCATTCCTGCCTTGCTTCCCATGCGTGTCTGAATGGGACTGTGACTGCAAGGAAGATAGAAAAACAACATCCACGCATCCACATGTTACTGTTGCACAGAGAAATAAACAGCTCTCGCTCAGTCATTCTGTCCGTCAGAATCAACATTCTTCCTCTCATACCATCAAGCTATCAGTTAAAATCCAACTGCTGCCCAAAACAACCCCTGAGCAGGAAGCAGAAAGCAGGTGATCGCTTTCAGTCTTCTGATAGTCTTGTGCTGATGGGGTCTCATCTCTCCTCACTAGACTCTGTTTTACTCAACAGATCAAGGTAAAGGAAGTGTGATGGCACAATGCAGCTGTAGAACTGGAGGTTACACCTTCATTGGAGTGTTTTGTTTCATTGTCTTGGTATAAGAAACATTTTTAGGAATCTGGTTACCCTTTTTCATCTCGCCAAACGTTGTCCTGTTGCCATGGTGATGCACAGTCAGAGACAAGGTTTCGATGACATTTTAGACATTTGTCAGTCGCTCTAGAAGAAACTTTTAAGGTCTCAAAGCTTTACAAGGTTGAGAATGGACTCAGAGGAAACTTTGACGGACGCTACAAAACAGCGTTGGATGCTCAGTCTGATAGTCAGAGTGTCAAGGAGTGATGGTGGTGGAGGACCCAGAATGCAGGAGGCCAGGCTTGCTGGTGGAGAAGTAAAACACTATGTAAGTAAACTTCAACAAAACATGGCGAAACAGAGGCGTACCAAAACAAAGCAGAGCAGATGACCTGAGCATGATGGACAGAAACCCAGACACTTCTATGCACTGAAGTGGAGTAACTGAAGACAGCTGTGGATGATTGACCTAAATCTAAGACAGGAAAAACATGATCAAAAGCATCACAAAACTCTGGAAGTGAATCTGAGATTACGCTGAGTTTTCATGCTGGAAAAAACCAGACCTTACTTAACATAACTGCTCATCTATTGTCATAAAAACACACCCACGCCGGCGTGAGACTTAAGAAACATTGCTTTCAGGAGTCTGACTGTCCTGCTCTTGGTGTCACACACAGCTAATTAGTTTACCAGCTTCCAGCCGAGAAATCAGGTCACAGATGAACGTCAGAAGCTGAGACTCTGGTTCCTGAAATTCCTTTGCACTTGTTGCATACATGTGTTTTAATCCATTGCAGCGATTTCAGAGTAAACCGTGTCGTCAGATTGACCCTCCTCATCTGGATGTTTTACTGCTTTGAATTGAATTCTGAAATAAAACTGTGTCTGAATGCCCCCAACTCCATAACCCCTAAAGTCTATATAGTGTGAGACTATTCCGTCTCTTGGATTTTAATGCAGTTTGGACACACTCTCTACCTTTTTTAACCAACAAATATAACATCACCCATTTGCAGAAGGGAAATAAATATGAACATTTTACAAGACTATAATCCACTGTGTGCTGATGATAAATGTGAATAGTTTTTAAAAACAAATGTAACATTTAAAAAAAGAGAAATCAAACACAATGCATTGTGGTCTATATTCACCAATATAGTGAGCATCGATGCACACTGACTGACGGTCAACAAACACATTCAAGTGACTAAGTAGTGAAGGGATTTGGACCATCGTCAGAGGCCTGGTCAGAGCCGCAGACACAAACCCTTTGGTTTTATGCAGGAGTCAGAGTGCTGACCACTGCACCCCAGTTTAGCCAGTCTTTCACAGGTTAACCTGAAAAAAAGAGAAGAGGTTTTGCTGTCTTTCAAAGCACACATACGTCCTGGATGTCGATGGAGGGACGCCAGGTCGCTCTGATGTTTTCTGTCTGAAGATCAAAGCCTTCAGATCTGGTTTTTCAGGATTCTTTGATTTGCTGCTGGTTCTTCCATCAAACTAAAAATAAAGAGAAAAAATCAAAAACCACAAGTATCTTGATAAGAGGACCAACTCTGTGACCTTGTCACCACATCTTATTGCCATGGCAACAATTATCTTTAATTGGAAAATGAACTCTGATTTATTGAATGAATGGATCCATTTTCCTGTCTCCCTTTTTTTTACCAGACTAAAAGCTGTTTTCAAATACTTTAGTTATAAAAATGGTCATTTGAATGAAAAATCCTTCTTTTTTCAGGTTTTATTGTGAATTAAATGAGAAATGTTTTCATGACTAAACAGTTTTTTCAAAGACATCAGAAAATCAGTTGGCCATTAAACTGAAGTATTTTCTCATTATTACTCAGCCTTAAGAGCAAAATAAAGCACATAGACAAAAGAAATGGCGCTTAAACAAAAAGTGTGTGTGTGCTGTTGTTTATTAGACGTCTAAAGTGCTTCATAGTGTCGGTGTTTAAAACATGAAGTGGGTTATTCTGTTTTTTATATTTCCATCAGCTGTCAAAGGGCTGCTCCCATGTGAGGAAGTTTGCTGTTGTTCGTGGATCTGACGTGTGTAAACATTACTTCCATTTTGATGTTCAGATCCAAAGATGCGAGGGTCCTCATTTCCTGCTCATCCCAAACGCACGCTCTGCTGCCTCAGTGAGAAACGGAGCCGTGAGCTTCAGTGCAGAGACGCGGGCAGGCAGCTCGCCGTTGTCACCATCAAACACGCCATCCATTGCATTTCTGAGGGGTGTGAGCATTAGGATTAAGCTGCATTCCATCCAAAGTCTTGTCTCAGCTAGCATGTAGAAAGTGACCCAATCCAGTCTCAGATGTTACTGTATTGATCAGGATTGAAATGGATAACCTGATCAGTTTTCTGTAACATGATGAGAAGTTTGCTTTCTCCCAAACCCTTTCAAGAAATCCACTAAACTCCTTTTGACTATCTGTATATTTCGTAGTTTCATTGTGTGACAGTAATAATGGAATAATGTGGGATTCTGACAAACCCTCCAGCAGAGTGAGCAGAAGGGTGTGTATCGCCAAGAGTGTATTTTCAGATGTTTTCTGAGGGTGGCGTCCTTCACAAAGGTCAGAGGTCATGTGCTCTACAGTTTTCTACCTCGGCTGGTTTTCTGATGATAGAAGAAAGCAAAACGTTGGATTCTCCAGTGATCTGGATTTGAGTTGCTGTCAGGGTGACGCTGTCCGATTGGAGGAGTTTTTTTTTAGTCTGTCTGAATCTTTGAGTAAAGAAAATCCAGTTTTATCGGAACGTCACAAAGTCTGACAGAAAACAGGGAAACTTCAGGTTCAGCAAAGCCCTGCTGTTGTTTTGTGGCTCGTGTTCATACATCTTTGAAATAAACATTTCTGCTGAGAGAAAAACAATAATCCTTTAGTGTTTCCACTTCAACTATGTCACAAAATATTCCAATTAAACTGATTTTAAACATTTTTAGAGCAGATTTTTATCAAATGCTTTTCACAGTGAGACTCAGCAGGTTCATGTCAGAGTCATGGTGGAACTCAGACGACTGAACGGCTGCAGTCCGCCTGCATCACACATGGAGGACACATGACCGTATATCAATGCTTTTATTGGGGAAGCACCGTCAGACGCCTGAGTCAAGACTTTCTGGATTTTTCTCTTCTGCTCTTTCCATCCAGGCTGAGCCGACAGGCAGCTCTTGTCTCTGCTGCAGAGCAAAACGTCTGTTTCCTCGGAGGCCACGCCGCTGGCTCTCCGAGGAAAAGGACACCTGACTGCAGGTCTACACGCCACATAGCAACCTGGAGAGCTGAGCAAACGGAGGCCTGGGAGATCTGACAGACAAGAAGATAAGGAAGAGAAAACAACTCGGACATGAAAGCAGCAGGGAAAGCCGGCGCTCTGAAGGAGTCGAGGTGGCCTGCTTATTGCGTTTATCAACTTCCTGTTCAGCCATGACCTGCAGGAACACAGCCCCTCGGACTTCCTCCACACATCTGTTCTTCCTCACAGCCGTAGATCCAGACAAACGAGCGGCTCTTACAACTGGCACTGAGTCTTGCAGCAGATTGAAAGCAGGCCTGTGACGAGAACCGGGCCTGCAAGCAGAGCGAGTCCTAAAGAGCCCACAGGAGGGGCGTGACGGTCCTAACATAGTTTCAGGAGATGCACAGATGTCTTTGAAATGTGTTTCATCATCACAGTCCATGCGGCTGTAAAAGGACGGACTGTGTCTGTCAGTGAGGACTTTTCACCACAACAGCTGAGCAGGAATTCAGGAATCCACCTGAGGGGACACTTTCACCACATCTCCATGCTGGAGTGCAAACACGCTGATGCTTTTAGAACAGCAAAAGCTGAGATTCCCGGACAAACCCCCGTCTGCAAAAGTCTTCACATCCATGATGTTTGCTCTCAGGTTTCCTCCTCAGGTCCCAAATGAAATTTTCCTGGTCTCTTTCCATGCTGTCGTCATTCCGGCCCTGTGCAGACGGAGAGCAGCGTTTGTTTGCTGGTTTGGAACATCTACTTCAACTTCAAACTTTATTTATTTGTTTGGCACTTTTCATTCTGGCTTAAACTTAAATGACATAAAGGCAAATAAAAACCTCAGAAAACAGAGGACATCACCAAGCTCCTCCCTCCACCCACCAGCCTGATCGGATCCATCGTTCCTTTCAAAAGGAATGTCCTGCACACGCCACAGTGTTTGAAACTTTCCTCAGACGGCCTTTTCTCCACTGTTCCAGCCAGAGAGAACCATACAAGTGAACTGAAGCTGGTAGGGGGCGGGGCTTAGTTCAAGCCAGTATTCTATAAATCCTTTCTACCCGTGAAATTTTCCAACCAACACTGATTAGGCCCACGCAGACTGAAATTCCATCATCATTTTCTGTTTTGGGAGATTACCCATAAATCTGTGCAACCTTTTTTCTTGTGATGACTATGCTGTTTTTTGTCATTTTTGTGACTCTGCCACAGATCATTTCTTTTTTTTCCCACATTGATGCCACTTCTCCTGTCCATGCGGCTTAGTTCCTGCCAGAATGATATGAAGCTTGTAGGAGGCGGGGCTAAAGTTACCTTTAGCTGGAAGGAGGCGGGGTTTAGTTCCAGCTAAAGTTACCTTTAGCTGGCAGGAGGCGGGGCTTGATCACACCCAGCCTGCATGTATGCTGCTGTCCTCAAACACGTTAGAGTTGTGACGTTTGCCAACGAATCCAGTCTTTTGAACGGCTCATTTTCATGAACGATGGGAATCGACTCACAGTCGACTGGGAACCGTTCTTTACTTGGTTCTTCCTCTCCTGAGTTTTAAACATTCACAATAAAAAGCTGAATCAAGCTCCTCCTTCTAACTTCTGATGCAAACATCCCATGAGAACACGGATTCACCAGAGTACCTCCATTGAAGAGCAAAGAGGACGGAGCCTTTGAGTGGCGGCGCGGGCAGGGCGGGGGGGGGGTTGTAGGAGGAGAGAAAGAGAGCGCAGGGGGCTGGGGGGGGGCTCAGCTCTGGAGTTGTAGTCATGAGTTTGAGTTGTTCTGTTAAAAATGTTCTTGTGTTTAAATGATCCACCAGCAACTCGTGCACGAGCTTCAAAGTAGCCTGATTTGTTTCTTATTGTGTATCAATTATGGGTTTGAAACATTTGGTTAAAGTCTTTCAGTTAATCTCTATGAGATGCTCTTATAATAGTAAAATAAACTTGTTTTTTACCACTCCTGACATGACACTAAATTAAAATGTGTTCTCCAAAATGCTCGTCAGATGACTCAGTTAAATCTATTGTCTAAACTGTTTTTATTAGAATAAATGTAAAGCAAATGTTCTTTTTTCTGCTGCCCAGCATTTTTGACTGAAATATATGTTGAAAGGATCTTGAATGTGCTGCTGTCAAATTAAAACGCATCAGAATTGTCATTTAGTCTGTTGAAAAACATAAGTTAGAGTTTAAACATAGTAAAAATGTAAAAGCTACATCCTATAAATAATGACGGCAAAAAAAAGCATTTTTATAAAAACTGTAATGAGATTTTGTGGCTCCAGCTCGGTTTTGTCAGTAAGAAACTGGACTGAATGGTACTTTTAGACAGAGGTTGCAGATACAGACAGATGTTCACATGAAGCTCTGGAAACTGTCAAACAGGCTCCTGGCTTTGAACAGCCGTCCAAAGAGACAATGAAGCCAGACGGATAAAACGGGGAACCTCAACCTGCGAAAGCGTGGCTGGATCATTACAGCAGAGCCACCGAGGCTGGAAACCGAACAGAACCGGAAAATGCTCAAGGACTGGACTCTCTGAACCAAGGGGGGGAGGAGAACTAGATGGAGGAGAACCAAGGGGGGAGAAGAACCACAGAGAGGAGAACCAGAGAGAGGAGAACCAGGGAGAGGAGAACCAAAGAGAGGAAAAGAACCACAGAGAGGAGAACCAGAGGGAGGAGAACCACAGAGAGGAGAACCAGGGAGAGGAGAACCAGGGAGAGGAGAACCAAAGAGAGGAAAAGAACCACAGAGAGGAGAACCAGAGGGAGGAGAACCAGGGAGAGGAGAACCAAAGAGAGGAAAAGAACCACAGAGAGGAGAACCAGAGGGAGGAGAACCACAGAGAGGAGAACCAGGGAGAGGAGAACCAGAGGGAGGAGAACCACAGAGTGGAGAACCAGGGAGAGGAGAACCACAGAGTGGAGAACCAAAGTGTGGATAAAGGAGGAGCAGTGAGGAGGTGCAGCAGCTTCTTCATAGTCAGGGAATGAGAGGATCTTGCTGCTTTTCTTCTTCATGATGTTTCTGTCTTCATCAGAGCTTGCTTTGGACAACAGCGCCCCCGAATGGGCAGCTGGTGGACTGGTGTTTCTTTTCTGCTGGTTTGGTCCACGTCGGTCTTTGGTTCTCCTGTGAACGCCGTGTATGGAACCAAACAAAAGCTAGGGTGCAGTGAGCATTTACTGGCACCGTTCCGTCCCGGCAGAGCATGTCGGTGTTCAAACAAGCATAAAGACAGAAAAATGATGAGAAGAATCTGCTGCTGTTGCCATGGAGCACCAGCTTCCTGAGACCTCCAGTCAGATCCATTCCCCTGTTAAAGCTGACAGGTTTGCCGCTGCTGTTAGGATGCCGGGCAGAGCAGACAGTCCACCGGAGGAATGGGGGGGGCTTGCAGGAGGGTTGGGGGTCGCCCAGGGCAGCTTGTGTTTGTGTTTTCATGAGGTGTTGGAGAGCTTTTACCAGAACCAACTTCAGCTGGCTCCAGGCGTCCCGCAGGTCCCGGGGGGCCTCGGCTACCGCTGAGGATGAAGACGGGCATCATTACTGACTAGTGGCAGCTGTGCTGCTCCCCCACACACATGCCCCCACAATCCTGTGGACCGCAGGACCAGCGCCTGATAAGCTGGAGGAGGGTCAGGCAGCTGTCAGTCATCCTATGGAATCGGAAAACCAACAGACTGACTGCACTGACCGCTGCACTTCAGTGATTCTGACCAAAAGAAAACACTCCTCCTCTCTGACAGGACGCATGCAGAGGAACAACCGATGAGTTTGATCTGAAAGCAGCTGAAGGAACGCTCCGCAGTCCTCACTGATCCCACCTGCATGACCAGAACGCTCCAAAAGTTGGAGAGGAGAATCAATCTGTCCAGGAAGTGTCAACTTGAACTAAAACAACAAATAAGAACACCAGCCGGCGTGTGAGGATGAAGAAAGTTACCTTTACAGGTTTTTCTTGTCTGAAACAAAGCCGAAAAATCATCTGTATTTGTTGAGGTCGAGCATCAACTGCAGCTTTCAGTTTCATTAAAGGAAACATTGATGGATCTCTCCGAACATGGGAATGTGACCATCGCTGTCTCACATTCACTGATTCCAACCATCCTTCTGCTGTTTCTACGGAGACGCAGCGTCTGACAGAATTTCAATGAGCATTCTGTGTAACCTCGCAGGAAACCCCCACGTTCCCGAGTTTCCCGTTTCTGTTCATGTGGTTTGAATGGTTGTACAGCCGACAACAGGAAAATGACAAATGTAACATAATAAGACCAAAAATGAAAAACAGCATCAAATTCCAAGAGGCCTTAGAATACATAAAAGAAACTATGATGACACAGACTAGTGAGTAAATAAAGTCCTTCACTGACTTTAGTCTGTTGGTCCAAACCACCGTGAAGAGTTAACCTTAACCCTTCTGAAGGTCAGTTTCTACCTGAGAAGTGACGGTTTGTCTCGCTGGTTTGAGACAAAGATTTTGAAAGACTTTTGAAGAAATGCAGATGTTCCTAAAAGTCACGTTTGAAGATTCAAGTCCGCTTGAAGACTTTTGGATCCAGATCAGTTCTAAAATCTCGTAGTTAACGTTTGCATTCTGTTGTCATTAAAGTCCTTCCAAACAGCCATGAACATTCTGTGTGACACAGCAATAGTAAAGCAATGAAGTGGCTTTTATTCTGACTAAACTCAAGAAATGAAAGAAGATTGTGAAAGGAACCGGGAAACACAAAGTAAAAAACAATCATCTGTTGGTTTCCTCTACTCCTGACAAGTGGAGCCATTTTCCCCGAGCGTGTGCTCCCCTCCTGACACAAATGTTCTCTCCTGCTCCCTCTCTCTGAATTATTCAGTAAATGCTGGTTCTGAATCCGCTGCTATGGGTTTTCTTACAGCAGCCTCAGGCCTGCCATTAATGAGGTCTGACAGAGATGGAAATTTGTCTCATTTAACCAAACTCCAATCGCCCAAATTCACTCATTTCAAATTAATTTGAACTTTTCAGGCAGAGGCAGGGTGGCTGTGGCTCTGCGGGCGCCTGGTAATCAGATGTTTGAGTCCAGTGGTTGAAGTGTCTTTGGAAATGAACCCCACAGTCTCAAGCACACAATGTTGGCTGAATGTTAAATAAAGCACCTTTGGTTCTTTCTTCTCTTCACTCCAAGGACAGCTTGTTTTTCTCTGCAAAGCTAAAATGTTTGCGTCGCAGTGAATGGAGCGTGATTTGAACCTGTGGGTGGAGATCAGAGGTGCAGATAATGATGGGGAGGTGGGATAACTCTCCGAGTAGGGCTGGTAATTGTATCCTGCAAATCTTCACGGCTCACAGAACGACATACTTTACAAACCTTTGCAGTTCAGCAGCACTACAAGCAGGGAAAAGCCTTTTCATGGAGCTTCTGAGAGCAGCTTTCTGCTGGTGAAACACCATCAACATTTAGTCAGGTTACTTCATTTGATCCTCAGAGCTGAAAACATCCCTGATGAAACCGGGAATGTTTTCTTTTTATCGTTCTGCTACAAAAAAGCCCCAAACCTCAATGAACCGTCAGCACGGCGGAGGTTCAACCGAGAGGCTGAAGGGCATTTCACAGGCGAGCCTCCGATGTGGGCGTTGGTTTCTGGGCTCCGGGTTGATAGATGTTTGTGTTTCATGTTGTTCCATAGACTGACTGGGAAGGAAAACCTTCTTGTACTTGATGAAGCGGAGTTATCTGGTTGTCCCGCCCAGTCTGCCTTTTTTTTTGTTAGGGTGGGCGGAGTTAACCCGTGTGATTGTGCCCATCCCACTTTAGGGCACTGACTGTATCTGAGAACTGGACTCAGCAAACGCCTGAACCTTTCTAAGCTTTATGTGGTTCCAAATGTTTAAAGGTCCGGAGGAGAACAAAGTTATCCAGGAAACGGTGGTGCAGACCGCAGTCTTTTACATTTTCAGTTTTAACGTCCTCATCAGTTCATGTGTAATTCTCTGAGGTTTGATTCCTCGCTGCATAAAAATGCATTTTTTTTGTTTGTCTTTTTTATTTTTTTTTGTTTTCTTTTGTTAGCTTGAAATAAACCAGACACCAAGACAGCTCCGGTATCACGACGACCTTCAACCATCATTATACTGACGGTAACAAGAAACGTTTTCTTTAACCAAAGTTTGCACAATGCATGTTTAGTTGGGTCCTAAACCATGCACATGCATCTTCACATCTTCTTCTTTCTGGTTTAATGACACAGGCATGAAGGTTGGATGTGTTTCTCCTTTTTCCGGTGATAGATTCTGATTGGAGGCTGCAGCGGTTTCACTTTCCAGCAGGTCATGTCAGTTTCTCCACATGAAAGTGAAAAATGTTTTCAGAAAATCGAACTCTGCTGGGCTGAGACTCCTGACAATGTTATTCCCAGAAAGGCCTGGAACTACAGTGAATAATGAGATTACAGCTGTGCACACATGAGCCCCCCATCAGCGTTTATGAGCCTCCCTTTAATGCCCAAAGCCCACTGGGAAGACACGTAAACTCTTGTTGGTTCCCACATGGAGGCGGCGTCTGACGCTTTTACATGGCGCTCATAAAGATGAAAAGAGGCTCCACACCGGCGCTAATCGTCTCCTTAGGCTGCGACCTGCAGGTTCTCTGTGGAACCCGATAAAACCCTGAAACTCCTTAATGAGCCACATTTCAAAGATTGGATCTACAGGTGACATGACTGATGAGTTCCTTTTATTCCAGGGGAGATTTCATTAAGATCTTTGATCAGAACGTTGGACAGAGCAGCAGCGTGTTCTAGAAGAACGCAGCTGATTTCATTTTTAAACGCATCATTGTTTCATGTATAAACCTGCACCTTTAGCAGCGTTCACACCGAATGCGGTTTGTGCATCAGGGCCGTCCAGTTGCAATGTCTGGTCAACATACAGACGCCATCACAGGGCGCCACGTTTTGAGCTCAGGCACAGCGCAGCGCGGCGGTCTAGAAGCAGCACGGTTTGGGTGGTACAACAAGTGGTGAAGATTCTGATGAACATTTCACCAGCAATGTTTCCAGAAGCAAATATCTGAACTTTGGCAAATAATTTGTATTGAGTCAAATCAGGAAATCATTGTATTTGCATTGAGACCAAAATAAAAAGTTTCTGTAATTGTATTCTTTTTTTCCGTCTTTCCTCCTCAGACTAATGACAGTAAGTCATCCTCTCTTTGGAAGCACCGACAAACGCGTGGTCATCCAGACGCAGCTCCTGCAGTAGATGGCGAACATCAGCGTAGCGGGGGAGTCTCATGATGTCATGAACCCAGACATGGAGACGCTTTACTGAGGATTTTCTGTACAATAATTAACCTGATCTGATGAGCATGCATCGACTGGACATGAGATCTACAGTTAATGCTTCCATGTAGCCATGAGGCACAAAACTTTGGACAGTAGCTCCTCCCACATGTCAGTAGCGTCAAGTGTCTGAACACCGTTGTGGACACCACCAAAAGGACAAAGGACATGTTTGTGCACGAGGAGCATGAAGCAGAGAGAGAGTACCACCAGCAGAGAGCTGCTAAGGACCGCGAGCAAAGATGTGTCCTCTGAAAGCTGATGTTTATCAACCGCTAGCATCAATGCATCTCATCAGGAAAACTTTCGGAAGTTCTCAAAGGTCTGGTCTTCCTTTGTGTGGTTTAGTCCACCAGAATGAACTCTGTCAGAAGGGAACTGTCAAACAAACGGCATCTGACAAAACGATTCTGTCGCTCATGAACGCCCTTTTGTTCTTGGAATTGTTTGTCAGGTTCTTGTATCAAATAAGTCTCTGATGAGTTTCAAAGGCTTTCTGCTGCATTCAGGGGCCTTCAGGAAAAGAGAAACTCACGCTTTGCTGAGCTGCAGCTGTTTTCAAACAGATCTGCTGTAATAGACAACCAGCTTTGCATCACAGATCAGCTGAGTAACAGCAGCGTTGATGCTCTTCTGCCGCTCACAGAGCGCTGTAGGAGGAGCCACAGGTTTTGTGGGTGGGGCTTGTGTGTATCAGCATGTGGGAAACGTGGCTGCCGTCTCTGACATCTCAGGAGCTTTAAAGTCAGTGGAAAACACTTCCTTCGTGTTCTGTTGTGGAGCCAAACACATCTTTGCTCCAAATCACGTAAAAGCCTAGACGCACCCCCGCTGAGCCTCGAACCCCCAACATCCGTGCACACAAGTCTGCAGGAGATTTCTGACTCCCAGCAGGAAACCAAACCCAGAAAACCTCCATCCTGAAGATCTGAACAGAAACGTTCTTCCAGTGGTTTTATGCTTTTATCAAATCAGTTTGATTCATATTTTATGTCAAATCTCAAACTTTAATTTGTCTTTTTTTTTAATTCAGAGCAAGTCTTTTATTTGTTTTTATGTGAAAAATGTAGATTGTTCAGAGGATTATTTAGAAGTGTACATTTACTTTAATAACCATTTAAAAATGTGAGTGACTTTGTGGTGAAAAAACAGAGATTTAACCAGAAAAAGCAACTGGATTCTAATTTAAATTGATGTACAGAAGGAGACGTGAGTCTGCAGGAACTCTGACAAATACTTGAAGAGAAACCTTCACAAACATGGAGGTGGATTCTGTTCCATTCTCAGCAGAACTTCAGGAACCAAACGTCAGACTCGCATGTTCGAGAACTCAAAGAAAAGGTTGGATTCAAGACAGATTCCTGAGGATTCTTTTGCTTCTTCTTTGGGAATCTCATTTTTATCAATAAAATCTTAAACACAGAAGGATTTGGGAAGAGTTCTGCTGAAAAGAAGCAATGAAGACCAGAGTGGGTTGAATAACATCCAACTGCGTAAAGTAAAGGTTCCTGTTGGAGACTTTTCCAGAATGAAGCAGATACACAGATTGAAGTCCAAACTTTGATAAGAAAAATCCAGAAACCAAGTTCTAAGTGATGGAGTTTCTGTTGCTCACAGCTTTCAGAAATAACATTTTTATATCAGCTCTAACCAGAACCCAAAGCTGCAAATCACCTTCACCCATCACACTTCCACCTCCATGCCTGCCCATGAAAGAGTCAGCTTGAGTCCAGAAAGTTCATCTTGTGTCTCAGCAGAACATAAATCCAGAGGTTTCGGGATAATCCAGATGTTCCTCTGGGTTCTTGGAGCTCAGGAGCTGGACTCTGAGGTGAGTCCTCCGTGTGTTCTTGAGCTGTTTGGTCTCTGCTCCTGTGACGGTTCTCCTCTGTGTTCTTGAGCTGTTTGGTCTCTGCTCCTGTGAAGGTTCTCCTCTGTGTTCTTGAGCTGTTTGGTCTCTGCTCCTGTGAAGGTTCTCCTCTGTGTTCTTGAGCTGTTTGGTCTCTGCTCCTGTGAAGGTTCTCCTCTGTGTTCTTGAGCTGTTTGGTCTCTGCTCCTGTTAAGGTTCTCCTCTGTGTTCTTGAGCTGTTTGGTCCCTGATCCTGTGAAGGTTCTCCCCTGTGTTCTTGAGCTGTTTGGTCTCTGCTCCTGTGAAGGTTCTCCTCTGTGTTCTTGAGCTGTTTGGTCTCTGCTCCTGTGAAGGTTCTCCTCTGTGTTCTTGAGCTGTTTGGTCCCTGATCCTGTGAAGGTTCTCCTCTGTGTTCTTGAGCTGTTTGGTCTCTGCTCCTGTGAAGGTTCTCCTCTGTGTTCTTGAGCTGTTTGGTCCCTGATCCTGTGAAGGTTCTCCTCTGTGTTCTTGAGCTGTTTGGTCTCTGCTCCTGTGAAGGTTCTCCTCTGTGTTCTTGAGCTGTTTGGTCTCTGCTCCTGTAAAGGTTCTCCTCTGTGTTCTTGAGCTGTTTGGTCCCTGATCCTGTGAAGGTTCTCCTCTGTGTTCTTGAGCTGTTTGGTCTCTGCTCCTGTGAAGGTTCTCCTCTGTGTTCTTGAGCTGTTTGGTCTCTGCTCCTGTGAAGGTTCTCCTCTGTGTTCTTGAGCTGTTTGGTCCCTGATCCTGTGAAGGTTCTCCTCTGTGTTCTTGAGCTGTTTGGTCCCTGATCCTGTGAAGGTTCTCCTCTGTGTTCTTGAGCTGTTTGGTCTCTGCTCCTGTGAAGGTTCTCCTCTGTGTTCTTGAGCTGTTTGGTCCCTGATCCTGTGAAGGTTCTCCTCTGTGTTCTTGAGCTGTTTGGTCCCTGATCCTGTGAAGGTTCTCCTCTGTGTTCTTGAGCTGTTTGGTCCCTGATCCTGTGAAGGTTCTCCTCTGTGTTCTTGAGCTGTTTGGTCCCTGATCCTGTGAAGGTTCTCCTCTGTGTTCTTGAGCTGTTTGGTCTCTGCTCCTGTGAAGGTTCTCCTCTGTGTTCTTGAGCTGTTTGGTCCCTGATCCTGTGAAGGTTCTCCTCTGTGTTCTTGAGCTGTTTGGTCTCTGCTCCTGTGAAGGTTCTCCTCTGTGTTCTTGAGCTGTTTGGTCCCTGATCCTGTGAAGGTTCTCCTCTGTGTTCTTGAGCTGTTTGGTCTCTGCTCCTGTGAAGGTTCTCCTCTGTGTTCTTGAGCTGTTTGGTCCCTGATCCTGTGAAGGTTCTCCTCTGTGTTCTTGAGCTGTTTGGTCTCTGCTCCTGTGAAGGTTCTCCTCTGTGTTCTTGAGCTGTTTGGTCCCTGCTCCTGTGAAGGTTCTCCTCTGTTCACAGATTCCTCCATGTGTGGATGAAGGATCTCTGAGGTTCTCTGGAGCTGCAAGAACGTTTCTGTTAAACGTCTCTGAGCTGCTTCACGTCATCAGACTACTGTCATTAAACGTAATCTGTAGTTAGTTATCATTTTAAAAACTATTTTTCTAACTCCTTTTCCACACGTATCCAATCAGGTGAAAAGAATATTTCAGGTTCATTTAAACTGTTGTAATTTGAGTAAAAAGCTTCAACATATTTCAGCTTTTTCTTTGTGTACTAAACTCATAAAGAACATTGAGGCCTGGGAGGGATTTGATAAACTCTAATGACTTCATTAACATTTCTACGGCAGAAAAACTCAGATTTTTCACATTTAAAACATAAAACTAATTCATTGTAGGTGTTTTCAATTAAGCTCAGATGAACGCTAAAATAATTCTAATTATTCTGGATAAATGAAAACAATGTTTTTCTCCCCCAAAAACCAGCAAATGAGAAGTTTAAACCTAATTGTTCCTTTGATCAGAACAAACGTCAGACCTCATGAGAACAGACCCAGAAGTTACTGTCAGACATCAGGGGTTCAGTGGTTTCCAACTGAAGGGATTCCGACAGAGATCCTCCTCAGATGCAAAAGAGAACAAAGCTTGAGGTTCAGCAGAAAGAGCCGAGTCCATTGATGAGTGGAGCTCAGATCAGCAGGATCGATGCGCCGCCGCCGCTCCTGAAGGTTTTCAGCGCCTGAGACTTCTGCTGAAACCACTGGAGACAAACTGGGCTGAATCTGCAGCAGAAACTCTGTGACTGAAGGAAGGAAAACTTTAGTGGCTCAAAAACGTTCCTTTTTCTTCATAATTTCTCTGCTGTGGCCTCAGTTTAAAGAATTACTGAAGGTGCTTTAAGTTTCCTGAATGACGGGAAAAGAGATGGAGGATCTGGACTCCACGCCAAAACCTGCTAACCACCAACTCGGATTCAGAACGCGGTGATGCAGAGGAGAAGTTCTTTCCAAACACATCCCTGACCAAAGGCAACGGCAGCCGTCAGTACCGCGGTTTGGGTTCGAGACCTGCTGGGGTCATGACTGTCTCCAGAACCTTCTCTACTCCATGTTCTCACCACCAGTCCAGTTTCAGCATTCCAGACTGATCTAAGTTAGATCATGATGGTTCTCATTGCCCCCCCTCCAAATCCAGCATGTGCTAGAACGTCTTTTGATTATTGCTCCACCATCCACCAGTACATGAGGAAGAAAAGGGCTCGAGGCTACGGAGAGAATCCGGCTCTTTCTTAGAGTTTAGACCTCAGCGTTTGAAGGTGGTTCATGTGGGGGTTTTACATTTTCAACATTGGGGTGGGAGGAGCATCTAACTGAGCTTCAAAGAATTAGATCCACACCATAACGAAGACCTCGGAACTGAGCTGTGACTCACCTGTGGAGCTCCTGTGCTCCACCTCTGCAGAACCGCCTCTGCAGAACCGCCTCTGGAGAACCGCCTCTGGAGAACCGCCTCTGCAGAACTGCCTCTGGAGAACCGCCTCTGCGGAACCGCCTCTGGAGAACCGCCTCTGGAGAACCGCCTCTGGAGAACCGCCTCTGCAGAACCGCCTCTGGAGAACCGCCTCTGGAGAACCTCCTCTGCGGAATCGCCTCTACAGAACCGCCTCAGCGGAACCGCCTCTAAGGAACCGCCTCTGGAGAACCGCCTCTGGAGAACCGCCTCTGCAGAACCGCCTCTGCAGAACCAGATCTGGAAAACTGCCTCTGCTGAACCACCTCTGTGGATCCGCCTCTGCAGAACCGCCTCTGCTGAACCACCTCTGGGGAACCGCCTCTGCGGAACCGCCTCTGCTGAACCACCTCTGGGGAACCGCCTCTGCGGAACCACCTCTGCGGACCCACCTCTAAGGAGCCGCCTCTGGAGAACCGCCTCTGGAGAACCGCCTCTGCAGAACCAGATCTGGAAAACTGCCTCTGCTGAACCACCTCTGTGGATCCGCCTCTGCAGAACCGCCTCTGCTGAACCACCTCTGGGGAACCGCCTCTGCGGAACCGCCTCTGCTGAACCACCTCTGGGGAACCGCCTCTGCAGAACCGCCTCTGCTGAACCACCTCTGGAGAACCGCCTCTGCGGAACCACCTCTGCGGACCCACCTCTAAGGAACCGCCTCTGGAGAACCGCCTCTGGAGAACCGCCTCTGCAGAACCAGATCTGGAAAACTGCCTCTGCGGAACCGCCTCTGGAGAACCGCCTCTGGAGAACCGCCTCTGCAGAACCGCCTCTGGAGAACCGCCTCTGGAGAACCTCCTCTGCGGAATCGCCTCTACAGAACCGCCTCAGCGGAACCGCCTCTAAGGAACCGCCTCTGGAGAACCGCCTCTGGAGAACCGCCTCTGCAGAACCGCCTCTGCAGAACCAGATCTGGAAAACTGCCTCTGCTGAACCACCTCTGTGGATCCGCCTCTGCAGAACCGCCTCTGCTGAACCACCTCTGGGGAACCGCCTCTGCGGAACCGCCTCTGCTGAACCACCTCTGGGGAACCGCCTCTGCGGAACCACCTCTGCGGACCCACCTCTAAGGAGCCGCCTCTGGAGAACCGCCTCTGGAGAACCGCCTCTGCAGAACCAGATCTGGAAAACTGCCTCTGCTGAACCACCTCTGTGGATCCGCCTCTGCAGAACCGCCTCTGCTGAACCACCTCTGGGGAACCGCCTCTGCGGAACCGCCTCTGCTGAACCACCTCTGGGGAACCGCCTCTGCAGAACCGCCTCTGCTGAACCACCTCTGGAGAACCGCCTCTGCGGAACCACCTCTGCGGACCCACCTCTAAGGAACCGCCTCTGGAGAACCGCCTCTGGAGAACCGCCTCTGCAGAACCAGATCTGGAAAACTGCCTCTGCGGAACCGCCTCTGGAGAACCGCCTCTGGAGAACCGCCTCTGCAGAACCGCCTCTGGAGAACCGCCTCTGGAGAACCTCCTCTGCGGAATCGCCTCTACAGAACCGCCTCAGCGGAACCGCCTCTAAGGAACCGCCTCTGGAGAACCGCCTCTGGAGAACCGCCTCTGCAGAACCGCCTCTGCAGAACCAGATCTGGAAAACTGCCTCTGCTGAACCACCTCTGTGGATCCGCCTCTGCAGAACCGCCTCTGCTGAACCACCTCTGGGGAACCGCCTCTGCGGAACCGCCTCTGCTGAACCACCTCTGGGGAACCGCCTCTGCGGAACCACCTCTGCGGACCCACCTCTAAGGAGCCGCCTCTGGAGAACCGCCTCTGGAGAACCGCCTCTGCAGAACCAGATCTGGAAAACTGCCTCTGCTGAACCACCTCTGTGGATCCGCCTCTGCAGAACCGCCTCTGCTGAACCACCTCTGGGGAACCGCCTCTGCGGAACCGCCTCTGCTGAACCACCTCTGGGGAACCGCCTCTGCAGAACCGCCTCTGCTGAACCACCTCTGGAGAACCGCCTCTGCGGAACCACCTCTGCGGACCCACCTCTAAGGAACCGCCTCTGGAGAACCGCCTCTGCAGAACCGCCTCTGGAGAACCGCCTCTGGAGAACCTCCTCTGCGGAATCGCCTCTACAGAACCGCCTCAGCGGAACTGCCTCTAAGGAACCGCCTCTGGAGAACCGCCTCTGGAGAACCGCCTCTGCAGAACCGCCTCTGCAGAACCAGATCTGGAAAACTGCCTCTGCTGAACCACCTCTGTGGATCCGCCTCTGCAGAACCGCCTCTGCTGAACCACCTCTGGGGAACCGCCTCTGCGGAACCGCCTCTGCTGAACCACCTCTGGGGAACCGCCTCTGCGGAACCACCTCTGCGGACCCACCTCTAAGGAGCCGCCTCTGGAGAACCGCCTCTGGAGAACCGCCTCTGCAGAACCAGATCTGGAAAACTGCCTCTGCTGAACCACCTCTGTGGATCCGCCTCTGCAGAACCGCCTCTGCTGAACCACCTCTGGGGAACCGCCTCTGCGGAACCGCCTCTGCTGAACCACCTCTGGGGAACCGCCTCTGCAGAACCGCCTCTGCTGAACCACCTCTGGAGAACCGCCTCTGCGGAACCACCTCTGCGGACCCACCTCTAAGGAACCGCCTCTGGAGAACCGCCTCTGGAGAACCGCCTCTGCAGAACCAGATCTGGAAAACTGCCTCTGCTGAACCACCTCTGTGGATCCGCCTCTGCAGAACCGCCTCTGCTGAACCACCTCTGCGGACCCACCTCTGGGGAACCGCCTCTGCTGAACCACCTCTGTGGACCCACCTCTGGGGAACCGCCTCTGCAGAACCAGATCTGGAGAATCACCTATGAAAAACATACTGCCTCCCATGTTGAGCTTCACACGGGCGAGCAGGAGAAGCTCCAGAGCACACTGCCCTCCCTGAGCGGGAAGGACTAGTTTCAGGAGTGTAGGAATACTCCCACGAGCGTGCAGGACTACAGGAGCGCTCATGGAGGCAGAATCATGGCCGTGGAACGTTTATTGCGTGCGTGGAGTTTGATTTATGCTTGTGGGAGACTTCTGGCGTAAATTTCACTTTATTTCCTTCCTCTGACATTTCTGACCTCTTTAGGTGTGAAGATGTTTGCTTCAGCAGCAGAAGTCTTCAGGGTTTCTGTCTCTGGGCAACTTAGTTTCTGCAGCTTCTCAGGTCAGTTTATGACATAAAAATAGGTTTTTGTAAGTTCTGACAAATGCAAACATTCTGAGGATTTAAAACCAAGCAAATCCAGAGCGTGTCAGTTGGATCATGCTTATTCAGAAGCTGGTTAATAACCCCACCCTGGACGTCCTTCAGCTTCTTCCTGATCACCAGTTTCTGGCAAAGCCAAAGTAAAGGTGACGGCAGATGGTTTTAAGGTCAAACGTCATTCAAACATTAACATTTGTGATTTTTCCTTAAAGTTTAGCAGGTGACAGCACATTTACCTGAGCTAGATTGTACAGGTTGGTTTACACAAACTGTCAGGACTGGGGGTTTAGCGGTAAATCTGGTGTTTTTTTCCTCCAGACTGAGTCCCTGACAGTAAAACAAAGATTAAAACAAAGATTAAAACAAGAGTTCAGCTTCAGGCTTCAGAGAAGAAGCAGAAAAACCACAGATCTGGAACCAAGTCCTGTCTTCTCCAGATGAGAACAAGGCTGTCTCTGTCACGCTCACCCCTCAACGCCGTTCGACTTTCAGTCATTCATGGAGAGTTTTCCAGCTGAGTCACATTTTGCACAAACAAATGTCTGAATTGTGACTGATTTCTCATAGAAAACAAAACAGAGGAGATCGATTCTTAGTAGAGTTTTTCTACAGTCTGGTTTTGATGCAATGAAGGCAAATTCTTCAGCCTTAAATATTCATCTCATTACATTTCAGTCAAATCTTTTCATGATCCAAACCTTAAGAGTGTGTAAAAAGTCTCGTTCTGCAGCGCTGAAACTCTCAGTGAAAATGGTTCCTGAATGTTCCTGTTGTTTCCTCAGACTCAAAGCTTTTTTGTTTCCAAATGTTTGTCTGCAGGTCACAGATGACGAAGAGTTTCTGTGTGAAATCAAGAGGAAACGCCACAAACGCAGGAGAAGAATGAACACAGAAGATCCTCCTCCTTCACGTCCGGAGAGGAGGGGGGGTCTGCTGCAGTTCAGGAGTGCCCCCCCAGCCCCCACAGACAGGTTCATCTGCTGGACCCGACACACTTTCATTGGTTTCTCTGTTAGCACATCCATCCATCCTCTCTTCCTGCATGCTGTTGGGGGCAGCCTGCAGCAGTTCATGGATGACATCACGGCTGCTTGTGTTCTCCTTTTCTGCAGAAACTTCTTAAAATAGGTGGATGTGTTTGTTCCACACAGGAGCATCCGGGTTTCTGACTGTTCTTTACCATGTTTCAACATCGGCGTTCCTCGGTTCGCTTCTCTTACTTTGACTTCCTCCTCTGCTCTCCTGTGGGGGGGTGACTCAGTGATTGAAATGCAGAGAGGCTCTTAGCATTGAGCTTTACCGTCCCCGGAGCCTGATCCAGGGGAGCCGAGCTGCCGCTGGCCTGATAGAGCCACTGCAGCAAATTACACTGCAGCCCTTCCAGGGTCAAAGCCCTGGGGATGAGCAAAGGGACACAGAACTGAAGGAGGAAGAACTTCTGGAAGTTTCTAGTCCAAATTCTGTCTCTGCAGCATCTCCTCCAAATATGGTTTTTAGAAACTTTTCCTTAAAGTCTCACTCCGACCATCTGATCCGATTCCAAAGTGTTCCCAGTGGTCTCTTAATGATGACGATGCCGTTTTTTTGTTTCCGTCGTGGACGGGACTGTTGGAACAGAGCAACATCAACCTGCCATTGAAGCTCCTTATTGGCTAAACACACCTGATCCCAGTGATCAGTCACAGATGAGGCAGCGTTTCTGCACGATGTCGACCCTTCATTTTCATTTTCTCCACCGGGGTTTGAGGACAGGTTTGACAGACAACCCAAAAATGACAAATCCAGGTGTGCAGACAGGTTTATGATCTGGAGGAACACGAAAAAGAAACCGTGTCAAGAGAAGAGTTTGAGACAGAGACTCAATGGTTCAGGAACGTAGACACAGCGACGTTGGCGTGGGAGTCAGTCCAGGACGCCATGACTCAGGCAAGTTGGATCCGCTTGGGTAAATGGATGCAGACCCTAGACTCAGGCAGGACGATGAGGGTCAGGAAGGTCAGGAACACAGGTTAGCACATGTGGAATCACTGTTATTAAAAGGAACGTCACAAAGGCAAGTAAGAGAGGAAGGAAGATCCAGGCCTTAGGATTGGTCCTTTGGCACATGGAGAAAATGGCCATGGAGCTTATCAGAGCGGAACTGAATGATGAAGATGCATGTAGGACAGCTGATGTTCTGACAAAGACTGAGTACGCTGAGCCAGCAGCAGACGCAGCAGCAGCAGACGCAGCAGCAGCAGCAGCAGACGCAGCAGCAGACGCAGCAGCAGCAGACGCAGCAGCAGACGCAGCAGCAGCAGACGCAGCAGCAGACGCAGCAGCAGCAGACGTAGCAGCAGCAGACGCAGCAGCAGACGCAGCAGACGCAGCAGCAGCAGCAGACGCAGCAGCAGCAGACGCAGCAGCAGACGCAGCACCTGCTGCAGCTCAGCCAGGGGCAGCAGCAGATGCAGCAGCAGCAGCAGCAGCAGACGCAGCAGCAGCAGCAGACGCAGCAGCAGCAGACGCAGCAGACGCAGCAGCAGCAGCAGCAGACGCAGCAGCAGCAGCAGCAGACGCAGCAGCAGCAGCAGCAGACGCAGCAGACGCAGCAGCAGCAGACGCAGCAGCAGCAGCAGCAGACGCAGCAGCAGCAGCAGCAGACGCAGCAGCAGCAGACGCAGCAGACGCAGCAGCAGCAGACGCAGACGCAGCAGCAGCAGCAGCAGACGCAGCAGCAGCAGACGCAGCAGCACCTGCTGCAGCTCAGACAGAGGCAGCAGCTCAGGCTGCCGTCCTGGCATCCTCCATCATGAGAAGGATGCTACAGGAACACGTTAAACACACTGTTTTTACCAGAGTGGGGCTTTAATGTCAGAGATGAATGTGTTTCTGTCAGGACTCAAAGACCCACAATGCAACAGTGCAGACTACTGACAGAAACCTAAACATTTAGCAAATAAACTGAAACATAACAAAATCCTGAACAAAAGTGTGACCGGCCTGATGACCTGAAAACCAGAGGTTTAAATTCACAGAAGATGATTCGCTTCAATCCAAACCTCTATGGAGACGGCTGTGACTGATGGAGAGAAAACCCCAAATCCAGAGCGCACACAACACCTTCAGCGTTTTCATTCTCACAAACATCTGATTCACTTTACATTCTAACCA
Organism: Oryzias celebensis; assembly: GCA_014656515.1. Lineage (NCBI taxonomy): Eukaryota > Metazoa > Chordata > Actinopteri > Beloniformes > Adrianichthyidae > Oryzias > Oryzias celebensis. The sequence continues at coordinate 30,494,637 of BNCR01000009.1, read as the reverse complement.
ACACTTCCAGTCAATGATGTGTCTGGAATGAGCTTAAGTTCTAGTTAAACCTCTTCTTGGTAGATTTTCTCAACTTAATTTTCTAAATGTCAATTCTTTTAAGGAAATATTTTATGTCTCATTTCTTAATTTGTTCCCCTAATGTTTTTAATCTTTATAAAGTAGATGATTTTTGTCTTCATTTTCCACATCTTGATGTATTTTTTTACTAATTAAATGTCCGTTTTCCCTAAATGTTCATTTCATTTTCAGAACATTTTTTCTGAACTTGTATTTTTGCTTAAAATGTGATTTAAATGTTAAATCCTCACTTCAGTCATTGCACTCTTTAGTCTTCAGTCTCCACATGTCGTCTTCAGGTTTTTTCATTCATTCATTTAAAAGGGCGCTGACGTTACGACGCCTGACTAGTTATAAGTGATTTTGGAACATGTCAATCATCCAAGTCACATCAGTTCAATGAAAACAGGAAGTTTGTGTCTGACTGGTGGAAACCAACATTTTCCCATAAACTCAGCTTTATGCTGCAGGAAAAGGTTTGTCTTTGGAAGTTTGTGAGTACGGAGTTGAGTCTCATGAGGTAAATGTCCTTGAAAGAACAAAGAATCCATTACTTGGATTTATCACAGAGCCAAAGACTCTTCCTAGTTCAAGAGTTTACACTGAGCGGAAATATTAAGGTCTGTATAAAAATTCATGTAGTGCAAAACCTAGAATGAAATGTATGATAATCAGAAACATTCCTGTGTGAGTCGCCGTCTGGGGATTAGACTCCATTTCAAGGAAAACAATGTAAATGGAATTCATTTGCGACATGCTTGTGTTTGCCTGAGGTCCCAACAATAAACTCCTTCCTGCATTAACATTTATGAGACTCGAACCTAAACTTCAGCTCTGGAGCTTCAGAGAAAACCTCATGAAAAAGCAGAGATCTGCAGATGCTCCGGAAACTGCAGGAAAGACTGTAGGTCTGAAACATACTGTCAGACACGACCCAAAGCACGAGAGGATTCAGAAGGCTTTATCAGGTAATTATCAGGTAATTCTACCTGTATCTGAACGAACGCACACTTGTGATGCTCGATGGTAAACACAGCAGGACAGAATGACAGCAGGTTAAATGTAGACGTAGTTTGTTGCCACAGTGGAGAGTTTAAGAAACGTCTGCGGCTTAATTAGCTGGATGAAGAGAACTGAGCCGCTCAGATAACGTTCACCGTGTGGACAGACAGGCATTGTGTCGGCACGGTTCTGGTGTGGAGATATGCTGCGGTGTGAAAACAAGGCCCAGAAGTTAAGTCCTGAACTAGCTTAGACTTCAGCCCTGTGGGTGCAGGGAGTTCAGGACGTTAAAATCCTGCTGTAGCAGCATGTTTGATTGGTTAGCCTGCATATGTTTGAGAGCTCAAAGCTTGATTGGCCGGGACGGTTTGACCAGCAGAGCTTGGAGCACCGCTAAGCTACCCAGAATGCCTCAAAGGGCCAAGAGGAAGGGGATTGGTCAGGAAGGTTGATGGGAAGTTCTGTTTAGTTTCTAGTGAGCTGTAAGTAAAAATGACCAACGCGGCGTCATCATCAGACATGTCTAGTTTACTGATCCAAAGCTTCATTTCAGAGACAAAGTTCACCTTTTTCTAGATTAACCAGACTGACACTCACAATGCGGAGCTACACACAAAATGTTTTCAAAATAAAAGCTTTTGAACAAAGTTGTTTTGAGAAAAAAGTGCAGGAATTGGTGCGATCGCAACGTGGCGAATTCCTGGAGGAACCGATAAATAGAGTTGGTTCTCTGCAAGACTTTAAATCCTAAATGCTGATGACATGCAGAACAACATCAACCTGACTGGAGGACATCTGAAGACACGGCGATTAACTAGAGACAGAATAAAAGGCCTAAGGCCTTTCAGAACCCACTGACATGAGATGAAATTGAGGTTTTGTGCTTTTTCAGCTCATCTGAGTTAAGCTGTCATGCTGGAGTTGAGCTCTGTGTCCAAAAAGCAGTAATTTTCTTTGGAGACGCTGTGACTGTCGTCTCTCGATGACCCGTCTGCTTTTTAACCACATTTTTGACAAGTCTGTCGCTGGCTGTGCCACAGCGTTTTCCCTGAAAATCCTCTTTCTTCGTCTCCCACTGGTGCTCCCCCCTCACACAGCTGGGGGCTGCAGGGATGCAGGAGAACGATGTGCTGTCACACCCAGTGAACGATGGCTTTCTGCAAAACCAATCTTTATTCTAAAACATTTGTCCTGTTTTCGACAGCATGTTCTCGTTTGATTCATTATTTCAAAGGTCCCTTTGGTCTGTGGGTTGCTGTTGTTCTGGTTGAACCATGTGATCACTGTGCAAAGAAGGTCTTCAAACTGCAGAGGAGACCTTCCAGCAAATGTTCAGCCTCTGATTCCAGACCTGAAAGCTTTGGATTTCTTCTATTCTTCACCTCCTCTCCGGAAAACCTGCTGAAGTCGTGATGTGAAGGAGCAACAGCCGGATCGTGAGGATTTGTTTGTCCAATGACTTCCTTTAGTCAAAACTGAGAAAAGCTTCTGTGTTTTACTGCGAAACCTGACAGATCTGGTCCAACAGCTTTTCTAGAATTCTGATCCTTTTGGAGGGATTTCTGGACTTTATAATGTCTTATTTTGGACTTTTTCTTCCATGAAATTCTTTTTTTTGGTATTGAAAATGTTAAACCAGTTGAACTTTGACCACTCAGGGACTCGGTTTTAGTAGGGATAGAATCGTGTCTCTTTCAAAACACAGAAATACCACTGAAAGGAAAGGAAAGAAAAAGGAATAAAGGCAGTTTGTGTCCGACTGGAATTCTCTGACACTGAGTCTTTTAGATATCAAAATAGAGCCGTGAAAGATTCACCAGATTTTCACCGTTTCCACATTTCACACCAAACCAAATTTGAATTAGTGAGACAATCCCAAAGGAGCCCAAGCAGACAGTGAAGCTCTGCTGTGTGATGGTCTGAAGGAAAGATCAGGACTTCTGTCTTTAGGAAACTGGAGTTTCATTCATGTGATCAAGCTGAAATATGGAATTTTTCAACTTGTCATTTAAGAACAAATAGTTGGGTTTCATCTGCATAGAAATTAACTAACAGCTGTTTCTGGAACCAAATGAAGATTTGGTTCTATAGACAGAGACGACGGCTGAACTCCATTCGGTACCCAGAGCACAGATCTCTTTGCTTCTCTGAACACGCCTTCGGTTCCGTTTACACAGCCGTCCAGAGTCCTGCAGCACCGAACCGGGTCTGGCAGAATTTCTTCCCTTTAACTGCTTTAACAGCAGGTTTTTTTAAGATAGTCAGATATGAATGCAGAACATTCCAATTTGAATTGTTTTCTTTCATTAGGACTTCCTTAAAGAACTCATCGGCACCACTGAGTTCTGAGAACACTTCCTCCTCTGCTTTTGTCCCTGAATGACCTCAGAAGAACTTTTCCTCCAAACTGTGAGAGTAAAGTTCGATTATCTTTCAATGAGTGTCTAAGGTAAGCCTTTAAAACAGGACGTTTCTTGATGTTTCCTCGGTGGAGACGACATCTTAAGGTTTCTTTGAAAATGGAGTTTGGATATCTGGTGGAGCAGAGCCTGCTCCTTTTCCAGGCTCTGGGATGTTTTTCCCGCGGCTCCTCTGGGGTCAGGTCTTGGCCCACTTTGTTATTTCCTGTACATGAGCCCCAGTTTGGGACTCGATCAGGTGACATTGCTGTTCTGGTGATGAAAGGCTCTCATGGATCGATGCTCCAAAAGGCAGCTTCTGTTTTTCATCTGATCCGCACAACGCAGACCATCTGACATGATTCATGGACACCTGAGTGAGCAGAGAAGATGAAAAAATCCTGTCGTCTGACTCTTTGATCCACTTTTGTTATCAGAGATTCTCCTGGTTCTCTGGAGAACCGCAGACTGAGTTCAGTTAGAATCTGTCCGGAGAAAGAAGGAAAACATCAGAAACCTGAAAAAGAAAGAAGAAAATATTCAAACAATGACAAATCCGACAGACAACAGCAAATAAAGATCATTTTACAAAATAAAAGTATGTTTCTGATTTCAGAACAGTTTAAAACATTTTCTTTTAAATGCATACATTTAAATACGTTACACAGACCTATGGCGACTAGGGCAGGACTGTTTTAAAGAGCAAAAACTCTTTCAGGTTGGAGAGAAAACTTCAGGGATTTCTGAAAAATGTAGCCGTTGTTTTGCTCATCCAAGTCGCCTGGTTTAAAGCTCATATGGGAGATTGTACCACAAACACTGCTGGTCTTCTTTTATGAAGACAGAAACAGAAAAGTTTACTCTTTGAGAATCAGTAATTCTTCATTTCATTTGTAAAATCAAAGTTGGTTTCTTTTCAACAAACATACTGATGTGTGAAGCTATCCTTTCTGATGCATACAGTGACTCCTAAACTCCTGACTTTCAAATATGTTATTTGAAATATCATTAAAAAGCAATCATGCAGAAAGAGCCCACATTTAAACCTCAAACTGAAACCTAAAGAACATCAATTCAGCGGCATTTCACAACAAAACCATAATGTTTTTGTCCCTGGTACTGTAGTGTTGTGCCTAAATCAACAGGAAATGCTGGTATAATTTAGGAAGCTCATCTCCTTTGACACCGGAGACAGACGCTCTGTGACGTACCGTCACCCTTCAACTGTGTACATGATCAACCTGAATCAGCTGGTCCTGATGCAGAGAGAAGCAGCTTTTCTTTGCATCGTCATGCTTCACTCTGTGGACATAAAGTGCTGCATTTAAGCTCAAAGGCGCTTTTTCTCTGCTGGAACGATGTTCACAGCTGAAGAGTTCCGGTCATCGAAATAAAGTCAACACTGAAGGTAAAGTTCCGGTGGGGAACTGTAGTGTAGTGTTTATTTGTGATGACATCATCAATGGGTGTCAGCGACATGTGTGAGCGGGTAAGCTAAGGAAATAAAGCCTGCTGACTGTTCAGAGAGCGGAGTGGATCATTCTGTGTTAACGCAGACAAAAACACCACAAATGTTGACGAGGATGAGATCCTGCATGTGCTGAACACGTGGACAAATTTTCAAGACGGAAATAAAGATCCTGGGAGGAAGATAGGTGAATGAAAATGGCGCTTAACTTGCCCGTGGTCTCTTAAATGCGCTCAGCGATTCAGCTAAAGTCGGCGTCCGCTGGAGGAAATAGTTAAATAGTTTTAAACTCTATTTAGCTGCTCCAGGAGTCTGCAAGGAAAAGAGCTTTATTGCTTCACCTGTCAGGAGCAGAAGTCCAACACATGTTCTTCACTCTGGAGGATCCTGTAAATGATGATATCTACGAAGCTGCAGTCAACAAGTCCAATGACTATTTCACACCACAGGAGAATATTCCTTATGAGAGGCGTGCGTTCAGACAAGCAGGGCAGTCACAAGGAGAGTCAATGGACAGTTTCAAGAGCAGACTAAAAAAGCTGTGAATTTAGAGACAACAGAGATGATTTCATCCGTGATCAAGTGATTGATAAGTGCACATCAAACAGTCTGCGCAGACGCCTGCGACGTGACAAAGATTTCAAACTTCCAGGAATGTTGCAAGAACCATAGAAACAGCAGATCAACAGGCTGCAAGAATGGAAAAACTAACAGTAAAGGCAGCAGAGAAGAAAAGCTCCCGAAAGGGAGACAAAATGAGTAAATCCAAAATGTTTGTCACCCAAAAGCAAGTATGTGATGAAGGCAGAATAAAATGCTTCAGGTGAGGAAGATCAGGGCAGTTAAGTCGAGAAAAAAAGATAGCACATAAAGTAAGCAGAGTTTTTACTTCAAAAGTTCAGAAAGAACACAGTGATAGTAAAGATGACCCAGTGTTCACAATCAAAACGACAGCAGCAGCATTAATACATGAAGATGCTGATAGATCCTGGAGCTTCATGTAACATCGAGACTGAATGCATCTGGAAACTGTTGAAACATTAAGCTACAGAACCCGCTGAAAAAAGGGTCAAAGAAAGCAGGTCGTGTTAAAGTTGTTTCCTCTGCTAACTTCAGAGCTAATGAGGCATCAGAGGCTGATCCTGCACTGATCCGAGGTGTTCAAGAAGCACAAATGTGTGTGTTAGGCAGACAGACTGGTATGAAGTTGGGACTTTTGTTTGGCCCATTTCAACTGCTGAACTCAGTTGAGCAAAATGAGAGTAAAGTTTTCACTACTGAGCTTCAGCACAAATACAAAGACTGTTTTCAGGGTTTGGGAAAGCTCAAAGACTGAAGCTGCATGTAGATTCAAGTGTGCAGCCAGTCATTGCTCAGCCTGTTCCGAGAGTTCCTTTTAGCTTGAGGAAGCAAGTGGAGGAAAAGCTGAAAAACCTGAAGATGCTGATGGAACTGAAAGAGTCTCACCATTGACTGTTGTGCATGGAAAGGAGCTCAGATTTTGTGTGGAATCCCGCTGGACGAATGAGGCAGTGATAAGAGGAAGACATCCCATTCCCATTATCGATGACATCCTGGAAAACATGACAGGAGCAACAGTCTTTTCTAAGGTAGATCTGAAGCGGGGATATCATCAAATAGAGCTGGAGCCAGAATCCAGATCCAGATCCAGATCCAGATCCAGATCCAGATCCAGACTGTTCTGGAGCATAAAGAGCGACTTCTCGTGCAGACTGTTCAACTGCAGTGAAAACAACTGAGACAACAGGCTGCAGCTGCGGCTGCCGTCCACTTTGACAGAAGACAGAACCCCAACCCCCCAAACTTTAAAGTTTCCCTTCATAGCAGCAGATCTGAAGACATCAAAACACCAGGATGCCTCCATCCCTGAAACTGATGCTCTTTTGTGGAGTTAAGACATAAACTGCTTCTTGTTGTCATCATCTGAGCTCACACAAAGGAACAAAGGCTCGTCACAGACGTAAGCCTGACTGCCGGCAGGAAAAGACGAAAAAACCACTGATTTTCAGGCCGTTTCAATGCAAAGAGCTTTGGAACGTTAATGCTGCTCGTATTGATGATCTCTCAAAGTGTCTGCATGATTGCAGCAATCACCAACAATTGGAAGATATTGTTCCCGAGCCCCGGCTCCTGGAGCACCACGAGTCGGGAGAAACATGGATGATGTGTCTCATGATGGTTCCTGACCGTTTTCATGTCATTTAAGATTGTTTGGAGGATTCTACCACTGGGGTGTGTGTGTGTGTGTGTGTGTGTGTGCGTGTGCGTGTGTGTGTGCGTGTGTGCGTGTGCGTGTGTGCGTGTGCTCTGTATGGAGAAGAAGATCTGCACTCACAAACCTGGAAGTCTTCTCTGTTAGTCATCCGTTCATTGTCTGATGTCCTGCAAAAGGGTCAAAGAATTATGGTCTTCAGGTCAGATGGACCGGACCGGACCGGACCGGACTGGACTGGACTGGACTGGACCGGACCGGACTGGACCGGACCGGACCGGACTGGACTGGACTGGACTGGACCGGACCGGACTGGACTGGACTGGAATGGACTGGACTGGACGGGACGGGACCGGACCGGACTGGACCGAAGGGGCATAGACCAGCATCATTTGTGCTGGTCCCAATCGGATCCCGGGTGAATGCAGAGGAGTGTCAGGACTGGAATCCTGCTTATGTGTTGAAGGCAGATCATGTGGATCACAGTCAGCATCGTTTCTATCAAGTATCTGGACGTATTTCAAACCCCGTTCTATATAAACTCTCATTCTATAATACTGTTTGGACTTTGAGAGTTTAAACAAGAGAGAAACATGAAAATGTTGGTGTCTGTCTGAGAAAAGAGTTTTACTGTGAACAGAAAGATCAATACTTTTTGGGTTTCGTCTACCTTGATAAATGAGGGATTGCTGTTCTTTTAATTTTACAAATGTTTATGGCTCACAGCAGGAAGGCTCTGGATCAAGTCCCAGCTGGGGGGCCTTTCTGTGTGGAGTGTGCACGTTCTCCACGTGCATGCGTGGGTTTTCTCCGGAGACTCCGGCTTCCTCTCCCGTCCAAAAACATGCTTCACAGGTTAACTGGTCACTCTGACTAACCTCTAGGTGTGGACAGGTGTGTGACTGTGGCCCTGCGACACACTGGCGACCTGTTCAGGGTGTATCCTGCCTTCGCCCACGACGGGCGGGTTCAGCTGCCCTGTGACCCCAAAAGGGACAAAACAGGTTTAGAAAACGGATGGATGGTAAATGTTCATTTTTGTTATTTGTCTCATACAGGAAGTGTTTCTGCAGAGACGCTCACATGTGGATTTATGTCATTACTTTAGTATGAAGTGAATCTCAGAAGAGAAGGGGGCGTTAAGTGAAGTATCACAAAGGCTGTGGTGATTAAAGCAACACGCTGGGGGCGGGGCAACACTCCATACTGTCAGCTCTTGGGAATCATGAAGGAGGACGAGTCACCATCGGTTTCATTTAAAGAGTCAGGCGTGTCATTTCCGCCGCAGGCAGAGCCCCCTAAACGAGTCGCCATCACACCTCCTAGAGCCCCCCCCGTTAGCTCCGGTGTTTCCTGCTGGTGGGATGGATGTGGCAGCTTTCACATCCTGCTGATAGATGTCAGGGAAGGCGGCTTCATCTCGTGCTGCTTGTTAAAAATAGGAGTAGTGACGGTCTAAAGGTCTGCTCTGATGGTCATTTCTAGTATCAAACGTCTTCCCCGTGTCTCTCTGCTCACAAGAGACTCATTAACGGCCAGAGGAAACGGCGGCAGCTCCAGCTCCTGTTCTCAGGCCGTGTTCATCTTTGTGTTTCTTCAACCACATTTCTACAACATTAAAAGAAGACAAAGTCCAGTGATAACAGAGCTGACGGTCCCTGAAGGATCCGAGCCGTGTGCACGTCTTCACTGCAGTTTGGGAAGGTCAGTGAGCTGGCACTCAGCGGTGGGTGAAATCTGACCTGTCCCTGGGGGAGTGGTGGGCGGTGAACGGCCAGGTGGCCGTGGTGCAGGGGAAGAGTGGTTGGCCGCTGATTGGAAGGTTGCAGGTTCGATGCCTGCCCTGGCCCTGAAGCGTCCTTGGACCCTACACTGAACCCCACATTGCTCACGGTGGTTCCAGGTTGGCGCCAGTGTTTGGCAGCAGAGCCGCCATCACTGTGTGAATGAGTGTGTGAAAGGGACCGGAAAGAACTTTGGACCTTCTAAGGAAGTAAAGCGCTGGACACTTTCACACCGTTGAGCAGACACGGCTGCACTCGGCAACCATTTGGTGTTTAACCCCCTCAGTGCTGAGAGGCTTCGGGTTCCATTTGAAGAGTCGGTGACCTGACTCGGCCGAGGACTTGAACCCTTCCATTGTCAGGGCAGACACTCACCCACTGGACCACTGAGTTGGTGACCCTTTGTGTCAGCTTTTTCTGTCCCACTGACTCCAACACTTCCTGTTCAGCTTCATTCGTTAATCTAACTGCTCCATCTGGGTCTGTCATGATCCAGTCGCTCTCCCATCTGGAGTCTGAATCAACGAGCTGTCAGTGGGCGTGGCCTCTTCAGCCGCTCAGATCTCCATCCGCTTATCCAGTGAACCTCCAGCAGGTCTGACGAACAACAACTCGAGTACTTGACGGATTGTTAGCAAACTATAAGAAGAGACACCATGGGTCCAGATCTTTCCTGATTTCCTGGTGTTAAATTCCGGATTCAAAGACTTTATTTTCCAGTCAAATTGAAGGAAAACCATCAAAGAGAATGACAGAGTCTTCTGTTGCAGGCCGATGATCACTTGCTTTCAGACCCTTAACTCTGATTAGAGCAAAGCATTGGACAGAAACTCGTCCCCTAATCTGTTAACATTTCTTCTGGAAAAGCTGCTCTGGGAGACAGATCTACAAACACAAACACGACCAGCTGAACGTTTCACCTCTTTCATCGTATTACTGCATAAGCTGCACCTCTGAGACCCGCCTGAGGCGCCAAACTGAGCAGCAAACCGAGCAACGCTCATCTTCAGGCTGCTTCCCATTTTCTGTTGGTTAAACGCAAAAAACAGAAGAATTTCGTTTATTTATGAAGTACTGAGAACGTATCCCAGCGCTCCCACACAAAACAGCAAAGTGTGATCCTAATGTTGTTGTGCCTTTGGAGAGCAGGTTTGTACTGGAACATGTTCAGCTATTTTGTTGTTGGCATCATAAAACTGATGCTGAACGCCAGCAGAAGTCACATTAACCAAACATTGTTCTAATTACTCACTAAACTGTGAAACATTTACTGTTCAGGCGTTAATAATTTACAGAAACTGTCTTTCCAGAGATTGTAAGTCCAGCTGAAATTCACACTTCCTCCTCTGAAGAGAAGACTCTCCTCTACTCAACAGTTGCATCAGATGAACCCTGATAAATAAAAACATTACTTTCTCTCCAAATTCACTCATGTTTGATATCAAACCAGATGTTGGGACTCATCCTGAATGGCTAACGGAAGAGCAGACAATCCTGATCCAGAAGGATCCCTCAAAAGGTGCACGGATCAATTCATGAGCAACAGAAGGGCATTGGTGGAGTTTCCAGAGGGGCCGAACGCCAACTCCTGGTTGAAGTCACTCAAGACTGCAGGTCACGACACACCAACCTGTGAACAGCCTGGACTGATTACAGGAAAACCTATGACTCAATGCTACACCTGGATCACTGAATGCTTGAAGCTGGACAACATCAACAGGACTAATAATACTCTATTTCTACTATTATTCTATGATTATTTCTAATCATAGAAATAATCAACAAGACTGCTTACGTATACCAACTCAGGAATGGAGCGACCATCGGTCACCTCCTCTACATGGATGACATCAAGCTATAAGCTAAGAGCGAGCGTGACATTGACTCCCTGATCCACACCACCAGGATCTACAGGACTGACATTGGGATGTCATTCAGGCTGGAGAAATGCAGTCGGATGGTAACAAAGAGAGGCAGGATAGTCCACACTGAAGGGGCCTCACTCCCAGAAGGAACAATAGCAGACATTGAGGACAGTTACAAGAACCTTGGAATTCTACAGGCAAATGGAAACCTGGAGCAGGAAACAAGGAAAGCCGCAACAGCCAAAAACCTCCAACCAGTAAGGCAAGTCCTGAGAAGCCAGTTCAATGGTAAGAACAAGACCCGGACAATAAACGGTTACACACTGCCAGTCATCAGATACCCTGCAGCAATAATCATATGACTGAAAGAAGAGATACAGACCACGGATGTTCAGATACAAAACCTCTTCCCCATACATGGAGGGCTCCATCCCAAATCCAGCTCCTAAACCTCAAAGTAGACTTTTCTGGAAGTTCATCGTGAGACCAAAAAAACATTTAAAGTTATGCATTTTCTAGACATCAGTGGCTGAAACTTCAGCAGTTTGTCAAAGTATGAAGTTTTTTTCAAATGCAGAGAAAGAAACCAAAGACAAACTCCAACTTCCAGACAAAAACTGAGCAAAAAACCCCAGAAAGTTTCCTCAAGGTTTGATGTATCACACCTTATCAAAAGGAATTTAACCTCCATCCTTTTGCGAACAGCTTATGAGACCTTCACTGTCCACGGCTTCACTGTCAATGCTGTCAGGTCAAAACAAGGTTTTAATGGAGCCAACCTTTCTAAACCCAGTCATTTTTCATTCACAAACACAGTTTCTCTCTTTAAATACTGTCAGATCTGCAGGAAGGTCATAAAAACCAAACATTTCAAACCCTCATCATGTCCCTCTGTCCTGCTGCATCCACAACAGCCTGCATGATGGAGCAAACATTTCAAAACAAGCCAAACGGCTGTGCTTCTACATGCATTCATTTCATAGTCACATTCAATCTTTTTTACCATCATACCTGGGACCAGTAACCCCCCCCACAGCTCCAAATGGGTGGGGTTGCAGAGCTTGAACATTTACAGCGATTAAAGACATGTTTCTGTCTTTCTGTCTTCATGTTTCAGCCTGAGGGATCAAACACAATCAGCTTTGTTACTGCTTTCAGAAATGCTGCTTTTTGCAGATTCGATGCTTTTCTCCTCAGACGTGACGATGAAGGAAATCTGGAGGTTGGAACAGAAAATCCTCTGTTTCATAATGAGAAGTGGTCATGTAAATCATCGGCTGCAGGCAGAAGAGAGAAGATGCTGCTGCATGCATGTGCACGTGCGTGTTTATGCATCAGCTTTTCTTTGACGCCTGCTCTGCGTAGCCCGTTTGCTTGTGGCTGATCGAGTACGCTGCAGAAAGGTCGCGGATGGTCCTCAAACCTGCAGCTCCATCAGGTTGCTCCTCTTCAGTCCCAGTATCTTCCATCAGCTGCTCTCATCTGCACAAACTCAGCCGGGTCTGAGCACGCTCATTAGGAACGCTCCTCCCTGCGACACAACAGGAAGCAGGTGTAGACGTGGAATCTGATTGTCCCAGTCGCAGTGATGAATGAAATGAAAGGACTCCACAAAGATGTGGAATGAAGTAGTGATAGTAGGGATCACGTCACAGTTCTGCAGATCTGAAGACGGCGGCAGAAAGAAAGCAGCTGCTGTTGGTTCAGGCTGTTGTGTTGCATTCATAACGTGCAGTGTTACCTGGTGCCGCGAGAAAAATGGAAAATAAAGCTGAGAATGAAGGCAGGTGGGGGCGCTTCCAGCAGATGATGGATGTCAGAGCCGGATTCTGACTGGAAGCTCCTGCAGTGTATAAACAAACAAGAATGAAAGTCAAATCCATTCACGTTTGAGTTAAAGTTCATTCCACTGTTGTTTTTCCACATCAGAATAATCCAAAGGAACATTATTGGAACATTCTAGAACACTGTATGGTCACATGACTTTGTAAAGTGTTTCCACACACTGGACTGGAATGATGGTTGATCAGTTTCTGCATCACGTGTTGTTCTGTGATGGACATTATAGTAAAATAAACCGAACATGTCTCAATGCAAATGGGATTTTCTGATGTCGATTATGGATTTATTTCAATTTAAAAGATTTAAGTCCATTTGATTCTGCCTCACATGGATGGATCTGGTTGGATCGTTGGAATAGAAATCGATTCATTGATTAATCGTTACACTAACTGGCACAGTCGCTTTGACAGCGGTAAATGAGAGGCGGAGCCAAACGGATTTTTTTCTTTTTACAGTTTAACTCTTAAATAAAAACTTAAATAAGTGGAGTCAGAGTTCACCAGGTCAACACTAAGAGTCATTGGATTTTACACAGTAGAAATGGACTTGAACATAAACAGCAAACTTACCACAGAAATCTGTTTTTAATGATTACATTTCAAATCAATGGAGGCAGTTTTGAAGAATTTCATGACTTTACCTGATATTTGACATCAGTTTGGCCTTTGAATCTCCAGCTTTTCCCACCATGTTTTAACAGCTGCCAAACAGTGTTGGCGTTTGTAAAGTCCACCTTTTGATGACATCATGGCGGCATTTCAGAAAGGTGAAAGAGGCAGCTGCTGCTGAAGATCTGGACGAGCCCTTTAAGCTAGAGTAACTCTCCTCACATAGAAGCACTTTGTAAACATCAAAAGCATGAAAAGGTTTGTTGTTCTGTCAGTCATTTAAAAAACTAACTTTTTTTATTACATAAATCATTCTACATTCATCTTAATATTTAAGGTTCCATTTCTTGTCATTTTGATGATGGCTTCAAGATAGTGCTAGATAATTCAGAAGATTACATCATCAAATATTAGATCAATAAAAACAGCCTGCGGCTGCGCTGTTCCACCTTGTTGTTCAGGAGAGGTTTGACACGAGGAATGTGACGTTTATATCGCCTCTGTGTGGTGACTCTGACTCCAGCCTCGCTCTGATCCAGGTCAGGTTCTCCAAAGTCTGGATCAGGTTGACCTTTTCCTGTTCTTCTGCTGGGATGCAGCGCTGTGTGAACAAGCAGCTTAGTTAGCAATGACCTTCTGTGTCTGCTCCTCCCTGTAAAGAGCGACAATAGGTAGTAATTCTTTATTAAATACACATTTTGTTGTAGAACTGACAGAAAAACCAAATATAGTGAAAGTTTTGTGTAGTTTCTGTAGAATAATCGCTTTAATCAAGAACATCATTTGAATGAAAACAGAGAAAGGATTTTTTAAAAAGCTGCTTCTCTAATCACTACGGCTCACACAGAAGACACCTCTACAGCTCCAGATGCCCCAACAGGGAAGGGAAACCATTCGGCTTCAGCCTACGCATGTATGCGTTTCCCCACAAACCACATAACAGAAAGACCATTTTAAATCAGGAATCAGGCTGATATGTTTCTGTTGTACTGTTTTTGTTCGTTTGATTTGATAACTAGATCCCCCAGTGGTTACTCTGTGAACTGAAATGGCTGCAGTCATCCGGTTTGGGCTGTAAAATACTGTGCAGACGATCGTGAAAACTCATGAACAGAAGATTCATGGAGCACAGAGATGTACTGAACCAAAGTGATTTTTAATGACCCTATCCATGTGATCGAGTCATCTTTTTTCAATCAGTCAGACTCCACAGCTTCTCTCTAGTGGGTAATCAAGGCGGAGAGAATGTTGGTTTCGGTGCTGAAGTTGAAAGGTCTGCAGCTAAAAGATCAATGCTTGACTTTGGAAGTTCAGCAAAGACTCTTGAAAGCAGCTCGCCTTCACACATCAGCGTCACATCGACAGAAACAAGCCGCCTTTCGCCTCAGATGAAAGCCGCCATTAAACATGCTGTTACATCAGGTCCCTTAAAGCCTCCTGGAGTCAGACTCCCAATGACGGTCCTCCTCTCCGATCACAGACCCGTCAAAGATAACTCAATTAGAGGGGAGTCATTACCTTCTTCAAAGGAGCCCCCCCAGCAGTAATTACTGGAACTCAGCGGTGAAAATAAAGCTGTGACAAAGGCTCAACCTTAAGCTCATTTTATTTAACCATCATAGAGTCAGAGACGGCTTTGCTGAAGCTGGAATTGTGGGAATAAGGACCACTCCCACAAATCTGACCTAACATTTAAATTAAACAAACTAAAATACATATCAAACCTGAGTTTGGTAAACAGTCAGGAATTGAGGTACAGGACTGGCAGGTGGGAAGTCATGGTTCCATTCCCGTCGTCGCAACAAGCAACAAACATACTTAAGTGTGAGCCCAGTGGGAAAAACCTTCACACCACCGTCTACCTCATGACAGATGACACGTCACGCTGAGCAAGGCAGCAACTGACCTGAAAGACAAGATCCTGTCTAGAATGAACACCAGGCAACCCCGACAAACTGCAACGCTTCAGTGAAGAACCA
The DNA here is from genome assembly GCA_014656515.1 of Oryzias celebensis. Lineage (NCBI taxonomy): Eukaryota > Metazoa > Chordata > Actinopteri > Beloniformes > Adrianichthyidae > Oryzias > Oryzias celebensis. The sequence goes on along the minus strand of BNCR01000009.1, from coordinate 30,479,397 downwards.
CCGGAAAGTCTGCAGGAAACTGTGAACGAAGCATAGAAGGCAATTCCAACCACAACAATCGCAGAAACCAGTGAACTGGTTTACAACGATGGGAGATAACAGCGTCCGCCACGGAAGCAACGGCTGGAGGCTAAGATCAAGACCGCTCCAAGTGAAGTAAGTCACATGACAGAGGGCCAACCAGATGCACCAAGAGCGAGGATGTAGTCGACTCCCTGATCCACCGGGGCGGTCCACGCCACCGGGGCGGTCCACGCCACCGGGGCGGTCCACGCCACCGGGACGGTCCACGCCACCGGGACGGTCCACGCCACAGGGACGGTCCACGCCACAGGGACGGTCCACGCCACCGGGGCGGTCCACGCCACCGGGGCGGTCCACGCCACCGGGGCGGTCCACGCCACCGGGGCGGTCCACGCCACAGGGGCGGTCCACGCCACCGGGACGGTCCACGCCACCGGGGCGGTCCACGCCACAGGGGCGGTCCACGCCACCGGGACGGTCCACGCCACCGGGACGGTCCACGCCACAGGGACGGTCCACGCCACAGGGACGGTCCACGTCACAGGGACGGTCCACGCCACCGGGGCGGTCCATGCCACAGTGGCGGTCCACGCCACCGGGACGGTCCACGCCACAGGGACGGTCCACGCCACCAGACACAGAAATGTCTGTACTTTAGTGCTTCCATGTTCTGGAAGGTGAGGTTCTTCTCCACATCACTGCAGTGTTGATCCAAAGGGACGTTTGATGGAAGAGACCGGAAAAAGGAGCCAGAAATGGATTCCAGAACCCAAAGTTCCTCTTTGATCATGTTCTGGAGTCACAAACTGAAGGGTCTTCGTCACAGCAGGAAGTCAGGAGGGAGACGCCGTCTTGGACCGCTGTTTCATGAGTTCAGGTCATGTGACTGAACCGTCAGCAGGGAAGCAGAGTAAGAGTCAAAACCACAAACAGCAAAGGTTGTTTTAGCGGAGGATCTTGGAAAAAGACGTCCCAACTTTTCCTTCAGGAAACTCAGTTAAACTTGAGCAGAAACATTGTTCTGTTCCAGGAAAACCACCTCCTCCGTCAAAGGCTGCTACTATTCATGATGTTTGCTCGTATCTTGAACAGTAGAACCAGGTGTGACGACCTGAGCGTGTTCTGCCGGTACAGGAAACCCAGCGGCCCTCAACAACAAAGGTCTCAGATCTGCAGAGAAAAAGACTTTTCCCCGATCATGCGTTAAACTGAAAGTGAACCCCGGAATCCTGGCGAGCACAAAGCCTCCTCTCGCTTCTCCTTTTAAGTTGTGCAAGAGTTAGCATCGATAAGGCCCGTTTCCCGCCTCCAATGCAGCGCCAGATAAACTCCGATAATAGGGAGCACCTGGTCCTTTCAGATCTCAATCCTCGTGTCATTAGGAGGGAACATTCCCTCGTGCACTTCGGGTTTTGGAGCGACCTGCAGGTGCCGATGGGAGAATGTGATGCTGGCGGAGCCCCGGACAAAAGCTACAGAGGAATAGCAGGAATGGCACCGTCACCTGACTGTTTTTAGCTGACATCTCCGCTGCTCAGACGAGGATTAACATCCAATTTGGCCCTGTATTCCCGGCTCAATCTATCCCAACAGGCCGGCGCTTCAAAGCGGCAGATAAAAAGGCGGCGATGAATGGTCATTCTTCAGAGGGAATTGGCTTAGTGAAGCTCTGTTTAAAATGGCAGGGATACAAAAAGGAGGCTTGTTTTGATGTGCTGTGGAGTGTGATGGTCCAGCCAGCTGTACTGAACCGCCGCAGAGAAGCGGACATTCACTAAACACCGAGCAGCAAAGAAAAGCCTTCATTTCTGCTGTCAGCCGCGAAGGTTTCTGCTCATGTTCTGGATTTCAGGTTCTTTGTGGAGCTTCATGGTCGGACGTTATCTGCTCGCGCACACAACAAACCCGGTCACGGTCTTTGAGACCAGAGGTCACAGAGCTGGGTCAGGAAAGCCAGTTCACACAATACTGCTTCAAACCCAAAGCAGAAGGATTTCTGGAAATATTTTAGAATTCCAAAAGATTGGCTGAATCTGAGAGGAAAGTGGCTAAAAGTTCCCAAAAGAAAATGCAAAGATCCTGAACAAAAGAAAGAAGGATCATTAAAGGCAGAATGTTACGATTTAATGCGCTAAAGACAAATGTTTGAGACGGTTTCAAGTAGACATGCAATGATAACAAAACATAGAAAAGATTCCTATAAAAGTATTATAAATGACAGAAATACTCATCATGCTGCATAAAATATCTCTGCAGCAGCTGGAAGTGATGCTAAAAGGAAATGAAAACTTTTGGTTAAAACTCTGCAAAAAATAATAATAAAATACCTTTAATTAATTAATTTATTAAAAATATTCTTTAAGACAAAAATTTCACCTTACTCTAAATTCTTTAAAGATTTTTAAATTGCAATTACATGTTCAAAAAGTAATTAAATGCATCAATATTTTTGTTTAAATACTAAGAAATCACTTTGCCAAAGCCAAAAGATTAAAAAAAAGAAAAAAAGTACCTGATTAATGCTAAAAATATTAAGTTTAAGACAAAAATGCAATCATTTGAAGCTTGCAGTATTGACACGATCAGCTGTTTCAATCCAGGTTCAAGACCCGCCTGTTTATCTACGGTTCGCTTCCTTTTGACTTCCCTTAAATCTCATTTTCATGATCACCCTCATATTTGTTTTGTTTCTTCTCATTTAGCCATGAATGTGAAATGTGCTAAACAAATAGACTTGCTTTGCCTGCATATGGATCACTTTTCTATGTAACATATGTGACATTTTTGACAGCCGAGAAACCAAATGTGAATGACATCGTTTGAATTATGAAGAAGGAAATACAAAGTAAGATCCGACCACGAGGAACAAATGTTTGTGTTTACTGTCAGCCATGCAGAATCCAAACACAAACCCAAAGTTTTGTGCTGAAAATCGGATATTTATTTGCCCCGGGCTACGAGGTACAACCACAAAGACGCTGTGCAAAGAAAGCAAATTTTAAGTCACACTTATGGAGAGTCAGCAAGCACAAACCACAAAGAGCAAAAAGGAAGAATTAAGTTCATGCTACAAACAACAGGAAGTTGATTACAGAAGCTGAAGTCACAAAAGCACAAACATTTCTGTGTACAAATCAAAGGTTCTGAGTCCTTATCTATAAGATCTAAAACGTGGTTAGGGAATAAAAGAACAGCTGAAAGAGTTTTTATAGCCACCTTTCTTTATTTCATTACTGCTGGTTTCACTAAAGGAAGCTCTGAAAAGGTTTCCTTTAAACGGATCAAATAGCAGGCGTTAAAAAAAGAAAAATGTCAGAAAAGGAGCTGATGAATTATCTGTCAAACACGCTTTACAGTAAACCGTAGATTTCAAATGTTTTGAAGCATTGCTGCCGTCGATGTTTTTCTTAAGAAACGCTTTCCAACATTCATTTCTAGATTGTTCAAACTGATTGTTTCAAAAATGTGCAGAATAAGTGACGCAGTAAAATGTATCCAGCAAAAAACACTTCCCTTTCAGTTTGGGGAAACCACAAAAACAATGAGAAATTTGATTTCACTTTTGTTTTTCTTTCTCGGTAACTGCTTAACCTTTGACCTAACGGAGCTGTAGCTTCTGTATTTCCCTTGCAAAAATAACAGGAAAACTTCAGCTACGTAATGATCAGATTATAACCTAACTGTATGGGGTCAAATTGAGACTCCTCCTGAAATAAGGACCTTGTCCGTGAAGACTCCTGAGTGTCTTCAGGGTTTGGAGACCCGAGCTGGAGGTTATGAAAAACATTCCAGCAAAGACGGGAAAATCTCCGGAAAACTGAACGCTTGCTGCGGGTTTCTAATCCCAAAGAGGCTTTCTGTAATACTGGTTTGGCAAAGAAAATAAACGCGCAGTTACCCAGAAGACAATGCAGCCGCAAAGCCACGCCCCCAGATCATGTCTTTGATATAAAAGTTTGAAATGCAGCAGGAAACCAGACGACGGGCAGAACAGCCGACTTCCTGTACAAGCATTTCAACATCTCACAAAGCTGCACCTACAAATTAAAAGCTTGACTTTTTATATCTCTAAAAATGACTTTTTTTTTTACATTTTGAAAAATGTTAGGAGATGGCTGAATATAAAGTACAAGTAAAGAAAGCACAAATAGAAAGAATAAAGACGTTCTTTTGAAAGAGTTTTTTTATGCTTTTGTTTTGAAGCACACAGATGAAAGAAATCTGGGAAGGACTAAATCAGGAATTAGCGCCGATATCGCCGTCTGATGATGCGTTCGTCAAAGAAGGAGGAAAGGAAGGATGGTTGTGAAAGAGGAAACGGGTTCATAAGTGCTCTAAACTTCCTCCGTCCTCATTCCTCTGTCTTTACTCGTCGTCACTTTGGGTTTTGTCCGACTGATCCTGCACCAACAAAGAGACAAAATGATGACATTTAACAACAGAAGTTTACTTTCTGCACTTCAGAAACCATGAACAGACGCCACATACGTGGAGGCTCTGCAGCTTGATACAAACAACGGCTGGATTATGATCACAAAAGTGACTCTGAACTTCTCATCACAGACACATCTAAGTTAAGCTCACAGCAGTTTATTCACTTTTCCAAAATTCACCAGCTTTTCTGGGCTTTTATCAACAATCCAGTTGTTTTCCTGCAGATGTTTACTATTTATAAAGTTGTAAATGAACCAGAATAAATCCTCTAAACAGAGTTGTCACGTTTCTGTTTCTTCTTTCTGTGCCAAAGAGGATTCCCAGACGGGACAGGGTTAAGACGGGAGCATGGACTCACGTTATCGTCCTGCTCCTCGTCGCTGTCGTCGTCACTGACCACCGGCTTGGCCTTCCCTCGGCTCTGCCTCTTCTTTCCTTTGTCGCTGCGACCCTCTCTGCTCAGCTTGATCTTCACGCGAACAGACTTGGCTGCAAACAAACGTTGAGTTACTTCAGAAAACACACACCATCATTTCCTGTCCTCCTGCCTTTCAGCTCTTGAACAAAAACCCTTCAGAAGGAAGTGGGACTTTCAGGATCAGCAAAACTCCGATCTGGAATCGGATGACGAGCACCACATGAATGGCATTTAGTTTCAGTGTTAAAGGAAGCAGAGATGCTGACAGTAGAAGACGGTTCAGCTCTGACTTCTGATGAGAACAGATGCGCGTGCGTGTGCGCGTGTGTGCGTTTGCGTGTGTGTGTGTCTGTTACCCTCAGCCTCTGACTCATAGTCATCATCGTCGTCGTCTTCGTCACTGTCTTCCTCTGTGTCGTCGTTTTTGGCGATCTTCTGTCTGGCGCTCTTGAACACCGACTGCAGAACAATGGAGTCCTCGTAAATCTGGGAGGAGAAAGACTGAGGTCAGTTCAGGTCGCTGCGCTTAGATGGTGGACAGAAGAACCGAGAGGAAGATGGGATCTCTGGCTGGACGTTTGTGCACAGACGAGGCGGGAAACAACTTCATGACATTCCTAGAAACTTTTGTTGTCTCCAGTCCAAACTGAGGAGGATCTCAGAGTCCAGAGGTCTCACTCTGTCAGGTTTTCTGTTAGTCCTTCCAGAGGAGCTGAGGTTGAAATGCGAGCGAGGTTCCAAAGGAGAAGACAACAGAATATCTCACCTGTGATCCTTCCAAGTTGAAGGTCTGAGCGTTTTGACAGAGCAGCATCACATCCTTCTCCAGGTCGCCCACGCTCCTGTATTTGTGGTTCCTCACACGTTCCTGTGAACACAAACAGAAGTTCTCTGTCACGGCCTGGACCACACAGCACACAAGTCCAAAAGGACGCCTCTCTTCACACCAAAGTTAGAACTTCCAACAGACAAACCTTGATCTTCTTGAAGTCCACAGGTTTTCTGATCAGCTCGTAATATTCCGGGAGCTCCTTCCTGGATGGAAGCTGAACGAAGACTTCACTAAGCTGCCTTCCAGAGCTGGAAAACAAAAGGCGTCAGATTAAAGCTCTGGAGGATTAAAGACCAAATCCTCCTCATTAGATTTCCGTTTTCACCTGGACTCCTTCAGCTGTAACAATCCTACAGGAAACAGTTTTTCAGCTCATGTGTTTCTGCTGATGGAGTAGGAGGTCACATTTTCACGTGAACGTCACTTAATCCATTCATTTTTCCTATTTCCATTCAAAAACCACTTCATTTCGGAATGAAAACACGTTTCTCATAATTAGACTATAAACAGAACAGAGTTGAAACTTTTCAGAATAAAATCACTTTAAAAGCTGAAATGAAAGCGAAAGGATTCATTCATCTGAGAGGTGGATGAACACGGATGAACACCAGGCAGATCTGACCGAGATCCACTCAGAAATACTAATATCTGGTCTTTGAACGCCTGCTCTTATGTTGAAAAGCGTCCGGCTTTCGTTGGTCTTTTTAGTTGGATGACTTTTAGTTTATTCCAGAATAAAAACGTTTCCTCTGACGGCAGATTTTTCACCGTTTCCCCAGGAAACTGTGCTGTGGTTGAGAGAATTCAGAGCTTGACTTGTTAGATGGCTCAAACAAAATGGCAGCTCCATGTGCTGCTGCATGTGACAAATGAAACCCTTCTCTCTCTCTCTCCTGTTGGTTTAATCTCCATAGCAACCATTTTCGCTTTTGGTCGCCTGTGTGTGAAATTTCGTGACGTCCCTGAAAAGATTTAGATGGTTTCTCCTGCTGTGATGTCATTGTTTGTGTGTGGTGGTGATGGTGGTGGGGTGTCCGCCACCACGGCCTCTGTCACCGTGTACTCGGTCTGTGTACGTTTTGGGGAGTTTCTGACGGGGTCAAACTTTTGTTCAAAGGCGCAGAAGAAGAATTGTGAAAAGCTCCTTCAGTCCGGACGGCAGAAATATTCAAATATCATTTTTAGGATTTAAACCTTTTTACTTTTGGAGGAAAACGGGAACGTCTAGGTCAGGGATGGACATCTGCAGGCCTCGAGGGCCGCATGCCTGCATGTTTCCAACATACCGCGCTCTGGCGTGTTGTAATTGTCTGGACACACCTGAAGCAGGTAATCAGTCATGAGTAGAGGTCGGATACCTGGAACTCATGCAGACACTGCGGCCCTCGAGGCCTGGAGTTGCCCATCCCTGGTCTAAGCTAACGCTAAAGCTAGCGTCTGTCAGCTGAAGGAAAGGCGCCGAGCGCCTTCAGCATCTCTGCTGGCGTCTCACCCGTCTCTGTAGTTGATCACGGTGTCGATGATGGCGTTCATTTGCTTGGTGAGCTTGGGGGGGTTCGGAGAGAGCTTCTCTGCTGGCGGCCGCCCGCGTCTCTTCCTGGCCTTGCCGCTTCCCCCCTCCCTGCTGGAGGAGTCCTTGTCCTGGCGTCTTTTGCGTTTGCGCTTTTTCAGCCGGATCTCCTCCTCCATCTCCTCCAGGTTTCCGTCCTCGATGGCCTGCAGTTCGGGGGCGGGGGAAAACAGACAAGGTTACGCGGCGCCGGTGCCAGTGCGGGTTAGCATCAATCTGACATGGCTTTGCTCCTCTTGGTTTCAGCTTTTGAGGCCTGTAGAAGGAAATCAATCTGTGTTTATGACATCCAACACGTTCAGACAGATACTGCGCTGCCCCCCCCCACCCTCCCGGCGTTTTACAGACATTTGTTTCAGAGGAAAAGAAGTTCATTTGTTGATCAGGCAGAAGAGCGTGTTCCTTTAACGAGCGCCGGTCAGAGCGCAGCCGGCAGTGGCTTCAGCCAGTCACCTTGGCCTCCAAATGTCTTTGTTCTATTTCTGCTTCCCCTGAAAGCTCAGAGTTCGTCACTGAAATGGTTCTGCCAGGCTAAGGATGCCTCCCCAGGGGGGTGAATCACGGTCTGCCCGGCGAGGGTGACCGAATGACACCAGCCTCACACCGAGCAACACTCTGCTGTCCAATTATCCTCTGGAAGAGCCGAACGGGGAAATTACTGCACAGACACGCTCAGAGCTACAGCCATTAAACTGACTGTTTCAAAAAGAAAGACCCAGAAAAGAAGTACAGGTCTACAGTTCTCTACTTTCATGACATTAAGAGTCAAAAACCACCTTTCCCAAATTACATGACATTTTATTCAAATACGTTCAAGTAAAATAAGAAAAGTTCCTGGATGAATCCGTTTTTGTTGTCTAAAGGCTTAGTCCCATGATGCACCTTTATGGGGGGGTTGACCCTTACCGGTTCTGCAGGCTGGAACGTACCATTGTCATGTGTGTCTGTGAAGTTTGTGTAAGGATAAGGGAAGTTACACACACCTATGGCGTACGGGTGATGCTGTCGTACGGCGTCCTTGCGGCACGCTCTACTCTGAGCTCCTTACTGAGCGCAACACACATGCTGCACGCACGGAATGTGCACGTGACCTGTAAGTACCTGTAGGATGTCCACACAAGCTCTGATGGTCTCATTTCTAACAGTCAGGCTGCAGCCAGGAGAGTGCATGTATCACGTGCACAGCACTAACGGGATCCTTGTACAGTCTGCAGGATTTGGGGGGTTGAAAAACAGAAACATCTGTACGACCCGCCTGCGTGTCACCTACTTCACCTCACTCCCCCTTACGTGTTGTAGAAGTGCTCAGTACGACCCGTTGCCCGCAGCATACCCATAGAAAAACGTGAACATTTTCTCTACAGGCTCACTGAGCGGTCTAAAACCTAGATATCTGACCATCTTTAGCTGCATCCATTTTCCTTCTCATTGCTGCTCTGAGCTGTCTGTTCTGCTGCTTTTCAATCAGTGAGCTTTCCGATATTTCTGGAGAACACCGGCCACCAGAGACGTTCCAGGGATGATCCTAAATGTTTATGTCTTATTTAAGTAAAAAATAAAAATCCAATCAGAGTCTGATCTAAATCGAATTATCAGGACGGTTTCTTTAAACGGACTCCAACAAGCGAAGTAAAAACAGCGTTTACCCTCAGCCACTGCTTTTCGGTCAGCGTGTCGCTGTAGTCCACGTCCCGACGGCAGCGGGACCCCCTTCCAAACATCTTCTCCTCTTCCTCCTCATAGGTGAGCCTTTCCACCTCTGTGTCGTCTTTGATGATCCAGGACGGCAGCTCGTCCTCCTCCATGAGGCGGGGCTTGCGTTTGGGGTTCCTGGCGTCCTCCCTCCTTCGGTCCATGTCCATGCGCTGGCGGAGGAAAGCAGGAAAACAACTTCAGGTGAAGAAAAACGGAAGTGAAGATGACATAATAACTACATCAAAGAAACTGAATTGAGGCTAGAAGTGACCTAAAGACACATTTAACCACAAACCGAATAAAGAAAACATTTTTAGAAGTTCAAAATAGTGATCTCATTCTGACCTTAAGCTACAGGATTTAATTTAAGCCTAAGAAAACCAATCTTAACACCTTAGCTTTATTTCTCTCGTTTTTCTGTAAGATTTTCGAAACATTCTGCGATTTGAGTTTTGCAGTTTCTTTCACACAAACATAAACTTAAAAAAAGTTTAATGAGTGTCATTAATGCTGTGTATTTCTTGTGGGGTTACAGTAAATTGCACAAACTGGAGGAAAATTGACTAAATGTAGTATGTCCTTCTACAGCCTTCAGATAAAAGATTTAATTAAAACTACAGCAGCTTTTATTACAACTTTTAGAAAAACAGATGCAAAATCTGCAAATGTTTGTGCTGCAATAATCATTCTAAAAGGTGCAGAAGATCCTGAAGGAATTAAGTGAATAAACAATGCTGAGCGAGTGATGCCTAAAGCTGCTTCAGGATAAATGGAAAACGTCTGGATCACATTAGAAAAAATCAAGTCTCCTGATTTTATCTGAAATTTACAAAAACTAAACTAAAAAAAGGTTCTAAAAGGAGGAAGGTAAAAGCCCCACATGATTTCAAATTGTAGAGTCTCGTTACCATGACAACCTCTGCCTTTAACAATCATAGTTCTGGGAGTTTGTGACCGTGATGAAAAATCTTTGAGATTAAAAAAGAAGTTTCTTACCATGAAGAGCTCAAACTCATCTTCATTGCGAGCAATCATCTGGTTCAGAGTTTCATCATCAGGGACCTCGTCTTCCTCCTGCCGTCAAACAGGATGAAGGATTCAAGTAACAATAAGAAACAGCAGTTTTTATCTTTCATTCCTCTGCTTCTTTGCGTATTACCAGTTGACACGCTGTGTTTTTAAAGCCATTCTGATGTAAAAATGACCTCCATCTTTCTGCAGTTTTAGCTTACAGTAGTTGCTGCACCATATGGTGCGTATTATAAGGCGCAGTCTCAATTATGAGGTCTATTTCTGTACTTTAACCATATGCAAACAACGCTGCATTATAAGACGCAAAAAAAAGGTAACAGAAGCAAAACAGTGAGTGTAGTTGAACTTTATTCAACTAAATGGCTTCTCAGGTGCTTTTGCTGTGAAAGCTCAGACAACAGTTAAAGCAGAGACCTTAGCATAGACGTCCACAATCCCTTCACATATTTATTCATGTGTCTGCATGAGTATTTCATAGAAGTCTGAAGGGGACCTCGCAGGGTGTGGTTGAACACCAGTTCAGCAGGGCTGAATCTGAGGGACTCGGATTGCAGAATGCCAAAAGTCACATGCAGCAAACCGACTGGAAAAACGAGCATAAAGTTTGGCTGCCTCAGTACGGCGTGCTGTAACGGCACAGGCCGGGTAAGGCTAGTAATCTGAAATGCTGTGCCGAACTTTATGTTTCAAGGTGGGTTTCTGCAATAAAATACATTTTGTTAAAAAAAATGTTAATATATATTTTTAACTTATTTAAATGTTATACATAAGTAAATATATATTTGTTTTTATAATTATGCATCTGTTAACAAAACAAGTCAAAAGAATCTGCAGCTCGCCATAATCAGTGAGTGACCCACCTGTGTCCCTCAAAATGAGCACAGAGCGCTCATCCGTGCACTCACCGCTGCTGTGTCAGCGAGATGGTCCGACAGTCAATCAAGCAGAACTCTCCAGAACATTTTTACAGGTTTTGGAATTTGGTACCCACAAAACATGCACCGGATTATTAAGCGCACGGCCGACTCTTGAAAAAAGTTTTGGATTTTAAGTGCACCTTAAGACTATTTTTTTCCTAAATGCATAAATGCAGGAATATTCCACGGTAAAACTTTTCTTTTTGTCCGACATCCTTCGGTTTCTGCAGAACTTTCTTAAACTGTGTTTATGTCTTTTAACCTTGAGGGCATCAAAGTTTCAACTCCATCAATAGAAGAAGGTCAAATCTTTTTATGCATTTGGTGGAAAAAGACGACAAATAAAGGAGGCTGGATCAGAGATGAGCTCATGGACTGAACAGACCTCGTTCTGCTCCTCGTGCTCTAAGATGGCCTGCAGGAAGGCGTGGCGCTCGTGGCTGGAGGACTTCTGGTCAAACATGCCAGCTTGGATGACTTTCTGGTCCACGTTCAGTTTGTATTTGGCAGCTGCCAGGATCTTTTCCTCCACGCTGTTGACGGAGCAGAGACGAAGAACGCGCACTTCGTTCTGCTGCCCGATGCGGTGAGCGCGGTCCTGAGCCTGAAGGTCCTGCAGACAAAGCCACACAATTCAGGTCCAAAACTTCAACCTTCTTTCAACCAAAGCAAAACAAAATGTTTATGCGTCAGCAGCAAACAGTTTCTGGTTACAGTTCTTACATTTGAACAAAGAATGTGAAAAGACAAATACATGATGCTAAAATGCTACGCAGGTAAAAAATGCGAAAGTAGCTTTCAGAAAATTACTGAATGCTAAATTGGTGTTGGTTGGGTATGGAGAGCAGAGAGGATGATGGGAGAACCTGGTGCGGGTTCCAGTCGCTGTCAAAGATGACGACGGTGTCGGCAGCCTGCAGGTTGAGGCCGAGGCCGCCAGCTCTGGTGCTGAGGAGGAAGATGAAGTACTGAGATCCTTCCTCGTTGAACTTCTTCAGCAGCGCGGCTCTGTCCTCTGACTTGGTTGTTCCTGAAACATCAAGTTTTCTTCTTAAAAAGACAAATTTGAAAGAAAAACTGCCGTCTGAGAAGTCTTGTCGATTATCCACCAAAAAAGGAATTCAAAGTGAATATTTCTTTTCTAGAAGAGAAAAGCCCTAAGTTCTTCTTCTGAAGCTCTGAGAATTTGTCCCAACTTTTTTGAACGATTTTGGGTGGGAAGTTTTTTTTAGAAAACATCAAAACTGCTTTTTTTATTTGAACTTTCATAAGTTTTCCTCTGTTTCCCAATATGAGTTTACAACTTATTATTTTGGGAAAATACAAAATAATATGTGGAGTCAAAAATCTTTCACATCCATAAAAAACAAAGGCAAACATTAAACTGAATCTGCGAGCGGCGTTGTATGGACCACAGACGCTACCCGCCATCACCTTCGCCGCCTGCCTCTGTTACTCAGTTTGTGCAAATTTTGGTGAATTCTCAAGCTTGTGGCGAGGGTCAAATTTTGACTCAAAAGCGCAGAAATATTTACAGCTGCGTAAACAATCAGGTCCTTGCAGTCGGGAAGTGCTGCTGCGAGCCGTAACCACAGCTGTTCAGGTTCGCTTCTCCAGTTTGAATGAAAAACCTTTTTAATGCAGACATTTTATTAGCTGACAGGTGGAAAACACAGATTCTAATCCTAAACTAAAAAAATGTTTCATATTCAAACATGTCAAAAGTTTGTTTCAGAGAACTTTCATGTCTCAAGTGAAGTGATTTCAGTCTTAATGAAGTGTCTGGAAATGAAGAATTCATGAAGTAGTAAATAAAAAGCATAAACTGCAGATGTGAGAAACAAAGGCCTGAAGGATTCGGAGTTGGTCTGCAGAGATGAAGGGAGATTTTTTGTGCAGCTTTGTGTTTAAATGGTTTATATTAACGTGTAATGTGTTCGCTCCAACATTAAACAGACTCATTTTCAAACATCACAAAGCCTCTGTAAACGTGGAGCTCAAACCGTGAGCTGGTTAGTTGATCATCTGATCATCAGAAAGACGTCCCCTGTTCTCTCGAGTGTTGTCTTACCGTCGAGGCGTAAATACAGAAAGTTGCGATAGCTGAAGTAGTCCTCCATGATGGTCATGAGAGTGGTCATCTGGCAGAAGAGCAGGACTCGGTGGCCTGTGGCCTGCAGCTTTGGGAGGATGCGATCCAGGAGCTCAAACTTCCCTGAAGCTCGATACAGATCGGGCCTGAGGGATGGAGGTACTTCAGTCAGATCCAAACATCAGCAACAACAGGTGAAGCGTTCACACGTTTTGGTCTCAGAGCGGATTCACAGAAGGAAATGTAACTGCTGGGTTTCTGACCGGTGCTCTGGAACAGTCCGAGTCTGTGACAGCTTTACTGCTTCTGCTTGAACCGCTACTGTTCTGAGGAACTTTCACACTGAGCTGTTTGGTCCACCACAGTGGAGCCAGTATTACTTTGATTCCCTTCATTTTCCAGGTGTGAAAGCTCACCAGAATCTGAGCCAAACAGAGGAACTGTGTCCACCTGCAAGTGAACTCTGGTGCAGTTCACCACAACGTGAGCACAGAAAACAGCAGGACTGTATATGTTTTAATAGAATGTAAAACCCCCAGACGGAAATAGAAGAAATGCAAATGAAGAAAAGATAGATGGGATGCTGAGTTAGTAAACACAAAAGTAGAAAAACACAACTGTGACATCCATGATATACAGCAGCTGTGTGAGGACTAAGCTTTCAACTGTACGACCATTTCAATTATACTTCTAACAGTTCTAGAAAGAAAAGACTAGAACTGCTTTTATTTCACTCCTAAATGTCAAAGAACCCAAACAATAAATCCTGAACAAACTTCAGGCAAACGGTTTTTTCCAGTGAAGTGAGTTAAAATGAAAAATGCATTAAAGTTTAAACAAAAGAAAATACTTTTTTCAGTAAATGAAACATTAAAACTCTGATCAGAATTCCTAAAAAGGTGGAGAAAAACAATAAAACACTTTTATTATAGCAGATGAGCTTTAAAAATAACAGCTAACAAATGCAGCAGTAATGAGAGATAAAAGATGTAAAACTTTGGACTTTCATTTTCTAATGAGATTTTTCTAACGACTGCTTAAAGGGACCATACAGATTGGGGTTTTGATGAATTATGATCATTGATAGTCTTTCACAGCTGCAAACATCTTTAGTTTTTGTTCCTTACCCACTGATGATGCCGTTTGGATATCCTAGATGCTCTGCAAAAGACTCCTGCAGAAAGGAAGACTTTAAATCACTGGAAATTCAGCTTCCAAACAGAAAAGCTTCTCCTATCTTTGGTTAAAACAAAACCAAAATCTAAAAATGGTTAGAGGGACAAAGGTGAAGAGGCTTCTAGGAAATAAAAATCTGTACATTCAGAGGATGTAGTATTGACCCGTTTATCACAGGAGTTTTATAAGTAACCTGCAAGATTAAATCCTCCTCATTTTCTCAGAAAGACGTCAAACTTTTCATACTTTTCTCTCTTGTTTAAATCTCAAATCCAGGATCATGGAATGAAAGCAAAGACTTAGATTTGGAAAACTGAATGCAATCTGTACAGGAGAGACGGCACAGAAGAGACTGACTGACAAGGTAACAGCCAACCAGGACGAAGAAGCATAACGCGCTGTAAAAGTGCACACACAGGAAAATACATGAGTGAAACGGCGAGACCATGAAGGGTGAACGGCGGTGTAGCAAGGGAGCACTGTTCCAGCTAATGTGACAGGTAATCCCACACGTCTGACTTAGGCGCTTTGATGTGTCTAAGGTCACCACGACAGGCTGCTTAAAGCAGAATAGATTTAAATACTTGATGGAGCTGTGCGGACAGAACTTCATATCCTCCGACATGTAACCATGGTCATCATGTGTGTGTGTTCATTTGATGGCTCTGATGCTGATGAGCAGACGGGTCATTCCACGTTTGTGTGAAACTTTCTATTCATTTTTTTATTCTGTAGTTTTAACTGAGACGTTTGTGGAAATAAAACGAGTTAAACCGTTCAGGAGATGTTTGATTGACCCACCTCGATGTGCTGGAACATATATGGATGGTTGCAAATCTTCTTCAGCTGCATGATGGTGTTCATCAGGGTCTTTGCGCCTCCTTTACCCTGAAGGCAGAGAAAGCCCACAAAGTTTCCAAAGGCAGAACCTTTTTCAGGTGCAAGGATACCCAAACGGTGGTGTGGAGTCCAGCTGTTCCTCCACCTGGAAGTTTACCTTCTTGTCTTTCTCAGAGCCGTCGGTGAGGAGGATGCCCTTCTGCATGTGGCGGTACAGAACCTTCTGGATGGCCGACATGTCACATTTGATGACATACTCCACCTGCACCGAGAACAGAAGAATCTCTCAGGTTTATCTCACTGAAGGTGACTTAATGGAGAAAGTTTTCTGATCAGAAAACAAAGATTTGAATCTGAAGTTCAGAACCAACACGACTGCACCAAGGTTGGCCGTGTGGTTATCAGCTGATGGCGCCGACAGTTTAACTCCACCAAATAAATGTAAAAAGGAACTTAGATGATTTATGGCCGTGTCAGAGATGTGTTTATCTCTGTGAAGGAGGAGGGCATTTTATTTTGGAATAACAGCGAGGCTCTGACCCCCCACCTCTCTGCTGTTTATCCACGGCAGGTGAGCAGACATGAGCTGGCAGCTTCAATTACTCTCTGAAGCAGCAACAAAAGAGGAAACATTCAAGGTCGACAAATGCACTGCTGTTCAGAGGGAACCCTGACTTCGGTAAGCATCTTTAATCTGCAGAGATCCATAATTTAAAGCAGAAAGAAACAAGTTTAAACCACGTTTAAACTGCATGAGTGCGTGCTACTACTGTCAGAAACTGCTCACAAGATCTTTTATGTGAAACGGGTAAAAGCCAAACAAATTTTACCTGAACTACATCTACTCTAATGCAGGAATCTCCATGGAAGTCTTCACTTCATTAAACTCTATGATCATTGTGTGTGTGTGTGTGTGCACGTGTGTGTTTACACAAAACCTTTCCAAAAATGTAGAATATCATGTAAAATAGTATTCATTTCCATACTCCATTCAATATAGAGATTAATAGATTCAAGGCCCACTGTTTCATTGATTTTCTGTATTTTTGGTCTATTTTTGCATAAATTGGTGCATCAAAGCCACAAAAGTGAGAAAAAGAGAACAATCAGGAGAGAAGTGCACATCTGTAATCCTTCTTCACGGATTTCATGTCTAACAGGTTATGCTTTTATCAGCTTTTGTTTCCTCCTCCTCCACCACTTTACATTACTTTTATTCATTACAATTAAATGACTTTGAAAGGATGTTTATTCTTACTATATTTTATTTTTTTGTTTTTACTTTTCCAAACAAATCCAACAATAATTTCTCATTAGAGCAAATGGAACTCTCTTTTCCACCTAGTGGTAATTTGAAGAGTTGCTCCACTAACTTTGTTCTAAACTCGGGTTCAAACAGGAAGTCATCAGCGGGATTTTTGCAGAAAGCAAACATTTCTCTTTGCTTCAAGCAAACAGAATCAAATACTACATTTTTAGCCATCAAATATACATTTTACCCTCCATTATTCTCTACTGACGGTTGCCATGGAAACACGAGTGACGAGGCCACCGACATAAATAATATGTAACTGCTGAGGGTGAACCTGGCCGCAGACACGTGAATGTCTGAGTTATAACGGTGTTTAATCATCGCTCTGTCAAAACCCAGGAGATAGAAACTTGGAAATAAAGAGGAAATTATAATGAGAACAATCAGTGTAATTATAACGTGGTGTGATAATAACTACTCAATTGATCAGACAAGTAAAGCAAACAGACGGTCTAACCTTCTCTGGAAGCTGGGACTCCACCTCCTTTTTCAGTCTACGAAGGAGGAATGGGCGGAGCACCTTATGCAGACGGCGAATGATGAGAATGGTCTCTTCCTCGTTGAGGTCAACCTGAAGAGGAGATGAAAAGAAAACAAAATGAAAAACTGCTGAATAGCAGAATTGTAACTAAAAGATGGAATTATGTCAGAGGCAGATTTCTGACGGTACATCTCAAGGGGCATTCCATGAATAAATTGAAATAAATTGAAATTAAGTCAAACGCTGATAAAACTCTGCTCTGCTGGTCCATTTATTTGTTCTTGCTAATATCTGCTTTTTTTTACTGTCAATTCTTTAATATTTTCCCTGATTATAGTTTAAGCTTTTAGCTATTGATTTTTAAAGTAAGACGGCTTGTTTGATTGCAGTCTCATTCGGGCGCCATTTAGATTAAAATGGTTTGATTTAAAATCAAAACGGTTTTCAAACGTTGGTCCATTTTTTCACTATTTTAGTTCTTTTCATTTCCAGGTTTTTGTTTGTTTTGTAGAGCTTTTGAGTTTCCATGTTCCGATCTTTTGTCTTAACTCTGCGGTTGATCAGGAGAACCTGTGCATGAAGGTGTGTGCGTTTTTATTGCACGTTTCAGAACGCAGCTACTGAACCACAATGTGAAGTCATACATTCAAGAAGTTGAGCGCTGACAGCGTATTTAGGCAATGACTCATCAAAATAATGGATTCAAATGTCCTTTTGAATAAAGGCGTCCTAACCCTCTCTCCCGTCATGGCGAACGGAGCGTTGAACCACTGCTCGAAGGTGCTGCAGCTCTTGAAGATAGTGGGCAGCAGGAAGTTGAGCAGAGCCCACAGCTCGGGCAGCTTGTTTTGCAGCGGCGTTCCGGTGAGGAGGAGGCGGCGGGGGGCCACATAGTGGGTGTTCAGCACCTGCGTCAGCTTACAGTGATGATTCTTCATTCGGTGACCTTCATCCACGATCATGTACTTCCAACGAATCTGCAGGCAAAAGAAAAACCAGGAACAAAACTCATCCCTTGAGGAGCTTCAATTAAAACGGAAACGGTTTCCGTTTCCAGTCATGCTAGAAAAAGATGAAAAAAGTGGTTATTAATTATTTGGTTCCCTGTGTGCAGTCATCCTTTAGACGTTCATGCGGGTATTTTATTTCAGTGTTTAATGAAAGACATAAAAAAAAGCTTTTCTGTAGCCTTTTCCTGTTTACGGTTCACCCTTCAGTTAGTGCCCCCCCCCAAAAGGTCTTATATCCACTATATTTCTAAAGCTCTGTTTGTCCTCAAATGCTCCCCAGATTAAAGTGACAGAACGTTTCTATGACAGCATAAAGTGAAATGTGTGGATCTTAAAGCAAACGCCTTCAGACAAACGAACAGCTCCAGAACTTCCACGGTTCCCCTGCTGCTCCTGTCACTTCACATCATTTCCGGTTCAAATGGTCTCTACTACCTTCACGATTGTGTCTCACTGAAAAAAATACTGTGGACTAAACTTTTTCCTTTAGCAGCACATCTCTGAGATCGTTCTTTCAAACAGCTCAGTCTCTTTGAAGGCCCCACCAGCTCTTCTGACAGAGAAGGTCCGTTTCTATTTTCATGTCAGATGAAGGCATAATTTTAACATTTTAACATTTTTTAGGTCAGAGTGAAAAACAGTCAACGCTGTTTACTGATGTTTATTTTAAATCAAAGCTGTGGATCATCTCCTGGATTTACTGGAACTTCTCAGAAAGATTCCAGAGCTGTTGGTGTAACTTTGATCTCCTTCACCTTGGCCAGGATGTGCTTGTCCTTAATGATGTATTCATAGGTGGTCAGCAGGACATTAAACTTCCCACTGCGGAGCTGAGGAACGAGCCCCCGGCGCAGAGCAGGAGTTCCCTGGAATGAGGGGGGCTGGAGTCAGTCAAGCGCATCACATCAGAGCCTCTGCAGCAAGAATCCTTCTTACCTTGTAAGCGATTTTGACCACAGAAGGAGCCCATTTGTCGAGTTCATAGACCCAGTTTGACAAAGTCCTGGAACCAGAATCAACAGAGATGGTTAGACAGCAGGGAGGGGGTCTGAACTGAAAGCAGTTAGGAAGTCTTTTCAGGCTCCAGTTTCTCAAAGCTTCACAACTGAAACCTGAAGATGTAAGTTTGAGGATCTCTGTGTGAAAACGCCGAAAGAGCAGCAGCGTGACTGAGGACGTGATCAGAGAGTCTGCAGACAGATGCTTTTATTATGAAGCACATCCAGGCTGCAGCTCTCTATCAGACGCTTGCATTTTAATCATCTGTGGAACAACATGGCCTTGAGCTTTAAAGCTCCACATCCATCAGCAATCAAGTCATTTTTAGAATATGTACAGTTTACTCTTACAAAAATATCCAACTAAAAACAAACCGTTGTTCATTTCAGTCCTTCTGCACATTTAACTTAAAAGGACGAGCTTTTAGGCGGGATGTATATTTTTGTTCTTTTCTTTCATGAGGAGAAGCAGTTCTTTAATGTGAAAACTGAAGAGCAGCCGCATCTTCGTTTACCTTAACAGAAAGCTCTCCTGCTGTTTGCAGGAGACGACACGAGAGGCTTCAAAAAACTGAAGGGATTAGTAGTGAAGAGAGTGAAGCTCAAAAAATACACTTCCAATCCAAATAAATATTGATACAAACAACTGTTTAAAATCTGTTGTTTTGATGTAAATATCCTTTTTTTTGTAATCAACATGATTTCCCCCAAACTGTCATAACTCCAGTGTGTTGTGTCTGCTGGGCATGTTGAAGAGGTTTTATCAAAATTCTGTCCAGATTTTCTGTTCTACATGTTTGAACCAGGCAGCAGTGGATGTCATCACTAAACCTGTAAAGTTCAGTCTATGAATGAACCTGTCATCAGTGTTTTCATTTGTCATTGTGGAGTATAAAATAAAATGTTTATTTTGTGACTCTGAGGCTCTCCTGTATCTAGTATGTAGTGAATCATTAGAAACTCCACAGACGATAAATTTCACACAGAACCAACAGGGACTGTGTTTAAGGCTGCTGGTGGCTCAGGATGAATGTTGAATTTCCATCAACCTCCATGTGTTTTTTAATTTAGTTTGAGTTCGTTATAAGTCAGGATGTGTGAGTTAAGGCGTATCCACACCAGATGCGGCTGGAGCGGCAGGGGCGTCAAGTTTTAATGTTAGGTCAATGTAAAGAAGCGGCGCGATTTTTGTGTCGGACCCGGTGGGCGGCGAGGCTGACGCTGACGTTGGACACGAGATGTTCTCGGGGGGGCAGAGCTAGTGGGCTGAGCAGCTAGAACTCCTCTAGCTGCAAACTATCCTCGCTATGCTAGCCCGCAGGTGGTTGGCAGCCCGGCAGACAGAGAACCACCGTGTGTGGCGTCATAGCAGAGGCGATGACGTCCCATGAGCTTATATTTTTTCATCAAGACAATAATGAAAAGATCCCAGTTTTATTTTTATTTCCGCTCTCGGGTTAATGCTCAATCTGGGCCACAGACAGACGGAAGCACTGATTAAAACGACCGTCAGGCGTAGCTCTGCTGCAGGAAATAAAAAGACTGCCGTCATCGCATGTTTAGTATTTCAGTGGCTATGTTAGCGTTCCAGGAGACTTAACTTTGGGGTTGTAAGCAGACAAACAGCGACACAGAGAAGCTGAAGGATTTAGTCAGTAGATTCAACAGTTTCAGACTCTGACAGGGTCCACATGCTGGACCAGAAGATTCATGAAAACAGGAGTACTGACGAGAGAGGAACGATGATGAGGTACGGGCCGTTGAGCCTTTTGTGCTCCATCAGGTAGGTGATGAGTGCGATGGTTTGAATGGTTTTGCCGAGGCCCATTTCATCAGCAAGGATTCCGTTCAGGTTGTTATTATAGAGAGAAACCATCCATTCCAGACCCTGGATCTAGAAAACACAAAGACAAATAAAGAAATCTTAACTGATAGAACAAGCCTTTGTCACATGCACCTGTACAGGGGGTGGCCTGAACGGGTCCTACAGGTTTTTGGGTTGTCCGGGCCGTAAAGGGTCATAGAGGAGTAACAGCATCTTAAGAAGGATGCTGTCATATGCTGTCCTTACGACACGCTCGACTCGTTAGTAAGGTGTGAGCACTGGCTCCTTACTGACCGTGCACAAATGCAGGTTTGACCATTTTTCTGCCACAGACAGCCCGGATCCACCGGTAAGGACAGCTGGGACGAAGGCTTCAGAAGTTTAACTCCATCAACTAGGAACTGGACTTATGCTGGCTTGACTAACAAAGTAAAGAAATAAAAAAATAAATCAAATAAAGCTGATTTTCTAACTACATGCATTTTGTTTTTTAGTTGGGAATTACTTATTCTGACATTTTTTCCTTGTTTTACTTTGAACCCATTTGGTCACCATTTGGTCTCCATGGTAATCTTTGGTCGCTCTCTTCATCTAAAACTGGCCTGAACAGGAAATGCTCTGAAATCCTCTGCTTTCAAGATGTGATGGGGAGACTAAAGATAGAAAGGAAGAACGCTTATCAATAGAGGATAAATGTGTGTCGTCACTACGATGCATCTCTAGTGCTTTTTAAATCCCATGTGTTGTAATTCACACATGAAAAAGGTGAACAGAATGTAACTGAATTTCAAAAGTACAACAACAAAATGTTTTGGTAAAAAACTCAAATATGTCACCAGCTCTTTCTCTCATGTCAATGATGCATATGCAGAGAAAAGCAGCACAGGTGATGCTTTTCTCTGCAAATACATCAGCAATATTATACATGGATGAATCTTCATATCCGCCAGCTGTCAACATCTTTTCACCATCCAAAGATGCATCTAAATTCACTCTAAACTGTACACATGTGCACACACAAGCACACACACAAATACAGCTTGTCTTGTTACACAGATTGATGATGAACCTACAGACTAAGGATCCAATTACAGAATAGCTGCAAACGCTGCGACGTTTCAAAGCAGCAGCGCCGTATCTCATTTAAACCCTGACACACAATAAATCAGAGCGATGCTCAGACAGCATCCTGATTGCAACCAAAGAAAAAGTGTGAGCCACAATCCGCTCTGAATTTCTGTTTCTCTCATTTTCTCCATCAAAGCAATCTGCACTGCAGTTAAGACCAGATTACAGTGGGTACAGAAAGTGGCTGTAAACATCGTGGGAGGCTTATCCCAAAGTTTGATGGAAATGATTGAGTCTTTTAGCGGAGTCCAGACTCAGACTCTGACTGTGCCAATCACAAAGATACAGAGTTTCTGTGCGTCTGTCCAAACATGAACATCATAGTCAGACCAGCTGAGACACAGAAATGTCTTTAATGGAGACCAACAGTGTGTGATCGTTAAATGGTAGGATCCCTAAAGGAATCCAGACTGTCACGTTAAGGTTTGCTGCAGTTGTGACGCGTTGTTATGTAGAAACTTCTCAAGATTTTTCTTTTCAGTCCCACAAACCATTGACGCCATCACACAACATGGATAAATGGATGCTGCATTGACAGCAAACACAATTTGCGTGTGGAGAAGATACTGTCCAAAGCTTTTAGCGTCATTGCTACACCGACGCATTGACTGTATATCTGTTACTTGTTTTATACACAGTTAATGCGTGGAAGACAAAGATGATGTTTGAGATCTGGTTTACAGAGCGTTTACAATTTATAATGCAAGCTGTGTTTAATTGTCAAAAAGATAAATATCTTTGTTTTCTATTGAAACTCGTGGATGATGTTGTGTCTCGGGGCTCTTTGGATCACTGACATCAATCTCAGACTTTCCAGGTGACTTTAATTAAAGGAGAAACGACTAAATAAAGACGTTGCACATTATTAAACAGTCCCAATGGCATCAAGGTGCAAATCCTCCAGAGGATGCAGTTCTACATAAACCTTCTAATCCCCCCCTAAACAACACTCACAAGCAGAAACGGCTGCAGTGGCCCAGACATTCATGAAGACTCACTTTCAAACAGTCTTGTTCACTGATAAGTGCCGTGCAGCCCTGGATGGTACAGCAGGATGCAGTAGTGGGTGGTTGGTGGATGGACACTCACTAGACTCACAAGTTCAATGGATGCAAGAATTGTGAAGCTGCTACAAAATAAGGGTCCTATGTTCAAATGGAACTTGTCCAATGAAGATGTTTTTGACTTCAGTAAATATGACCTCCTAATGCAGCACATTCAACCAATGACCATTCTCAGTTCTTTAGCATCGGTGAAATGCTCTGAAAACTATGTTTGTGTAATAATGTGGAACAGTGCATTGGAAGGTTTGGTTTTTTGAAAAAAACACTGTAATCTTTAGGTTTGTTTAATGACATTTCATATATACTTTTAATGGTTACTGACTTAAAAATGATGCTGACTGTGGTACATTTTTGGTTTCTACTCAGAGAAGCAGAAGTTTTTAGTGTATTTTAGGTTCATTTGTGATATTTGTATTTTTAGACCTAAATTAAACGTATGTGTGATGTTTTCTTTTTAAGACTTTTTCCATTTTAAGTCAAGTTTTAAGTTGCACTAGTTGCATATAGTTTTCTTGAACGTAATAATGGAAGTGATTTTAAACCTCAAGCAAACATATGAGCGATGTTACCCTTAAAAGAGTTATCCTTACTTTTAGAGTTGTTTCTAACAGTCTTATAAGCTGTAAGAATTTACAAGCTTCTTCATCTTTTAGTTAAATATTTGAATTGTACGTTTGGGTGGTAATGGGGGGGCACAGAACGGCGCTACTGATGTGGTTCATCATTTCATCAGGGCGTCCTTTGTGCTAGGTCTGTGACCAGGTTCTTATAAGAACCCATGTGAGGACACACGGGTTCTCGTGAGGACACACGGGTTCTCGTGAGGACACACGGGTTCTAGTGAGGACACACGGGTTCTCGTGAGGACATACGGGTTTTTATGAGGACACACGGGTTCTAATGAGAACACACAGGTTCTCATGAGGACACACGGGTTCTCATGAGGACACACGGGTTCTTAAGAGAACACACAGGTTCTCGTGAGGACATACGGGTTCTCATGAGGACACACGGGTTCTCATGAGAACACACAGGTTCTCGTGAGGCCATACAGGTTCTCATGAGGACATACGGGTTATTATGAGAACACACAGGTTCTCGTGAGGACACACGGGTTCTTGTGAGGACACACAGGTTCTCGTGAGGACACACGGGTTCTCATGAGGACACACGGGTTCTCATGAGGACACACGGGTTCTCATGAGGACACACGGGTTCTCATGAGGACACACGGGTTCTTATGAGAACACACAGGTTCTCGTGAGGCCATACGGGTTCTCATGAGGACATACGGGTTCTTATGAGGACACACGGGTTGGACTGTGGGTTGGTTGGATACCTGATAGTGCTTGAGCATGCCGTTGATCAGCAGCGTGGACTGCTTCTCCACCTTCTCCGTGACGGCGTGGGCCACACCATAATACGATTGCAGGCTGGTCTGGTCCGTGGGAACGCTGTATTCATCATCCACGTCTTGCTTGGCCGACCTGAGAGCAGGTTGAACAGAGATTAAATCTGAAGCTGCTCTGACCGCGCACTAACGGCACTCACTCCCAAACGGGTTTTAATGATCCTGGCTGGGCCTGGTGCTGGCAGCTCAGCTGGAGGACAGCCGGAGCGCCTCATCCCCCCACAGGGAAATCTACACTCTCCTGTGTTCATAAATATTTAAAACAAGCTGGTAAAATGGGAAGAGATGCTTAATTATTGCTTAATGATGAATCATGAAAAGACAGCAACATATTTCAGTTAGTTTGTGGTTCTTAATTTAATGTATGCAGTGTGTGTGTGTGTGTGCGTGTGCGTGTGTGTGTGTGTGTGCGTGTTAGATGGTGGAATGATAGAGAGTTTCAGTACTCGATGATGTGCTTGGCAGCCGTCACTGTCACTTCGTCTCCACTGGGATCGATCATCTTTTTCTCCTCCGTTTCTGCTTTTGTCATCTCATCTTCTTCCTTATAAGGAGATGTTGATAAACCCAAAGAGAGAATGTTTCACATTAGAACTGACAGAGCAGTGGACGCACTACTACTGCCCCCAGGTGGGGGCTCTGGTTGGGTCAGCTGTTCCAAAAAATAAATAAATAAATAAAAATCACTGACCTCCTCTTCAAACTCGGAGCCGCTCTCCTCACTGTCTGACCGCGGAGCAACTTCATACCTGACACAGTAAAGAGATTGTTCCTGACATCAGACGAAGATTATAGAAGATTTCACCTTCAGGAGTGTGAGCACATGAATCCAGCATGTTTATAAACCTAAAACTATTACCAAATGAAAATAACGTTTTTAGTAACAGCTGCTGCTTTAAATGTTCTTTTTTTTATTCCCTTTCAGTCTCAACAGTTTTACAGTTTCAATTCAGATTTGCTGTTTTTTTTTTGTTTTTGGAGCTGACCTTAATTTTGTGTTTGGTGGAACTTTGAGCCCATTAGTTATCAGGACATGATTGACATAAGGTGAAAGAGGTTATGGTGAAATTATTTCGCCTTCCTGCTCTTATGTACCAAAGTTTGAAAGAGCATCATCGCCACATAGGAGGGATGACACAGGTGGCAGTTTTTGGTTTATATATCTATATATTGTTAATTCCATTTTCAGTATTTTTCCAAATTTGCATTTTTTTTATTTTCAATATTTCTTTTAAATTTACCATGTGTAAAACTGTTTTCAATGTCTTTTTTTATTTAGTATTAAAATGTAAAATCTGGTTTTTCCTTCACTTTAAGCTGATCTTGATTTGACCATATTAAAGCCTCTCCACCGCTACTCAAAATGGGGACATGTCATTGGTTGAGCTTTGCACGCCATCTTTATTAAGGGGCGGCCATCATTTCACTGATGTCCAACAGAAAATGATGGAGTCAGCTCTAAAAGCATAAAACAGGTTTTTCAATCTCGTTTACTCCTCTTTTAGTTAATGATGAACTCCCTTCACTGTCATTTGACATGTCATTTCCTTTTCTTTTCTCTGCAGATCTTAAAAGTAGGACCTGAATCTGGATGTTTTCATGCTTTTAACTTTGGATCATTACCATTAAGTAGAATCAACGCAGTAAATAATAAGACATCACTGTTGGTTAAAGAGCTTCAGGTCAAAATTCAAATCAAATTCAGAAAGACGGCGTTTCATCCAGAAGAAAACTCGGCTTTCCTGAGTCCATGACTGATTCAAACCCTGTTAGTGTGGTTGAATATCTCAGGGAAATTTCCCCGAATGAATAAAGATAAAATGGTTTTCCTTTGACTGACATATTTTTAACATAGAAAACCACCATGACGGAGGGGGAATCCCCAAATGTTCTCGACAGGAGGCGGGTGGTATTTCAGACCATTACAGCTGCAGTGACAGAGCGTCTCACCCGGGGTTCATCTCCAGCCAAGCCTCCAGCTGGCTGGATTTGGGGGCATCGGTCCCCTGCAAGACCTTCCCGGTCTCGGTCTGAATCACCTTGACAGGAAGCTCACTCATTTGGCTGCTCTCATCAATAGGCTGCAAAAAAGAAAGGCAGGTAAAAAGCAGCTCGGAGGACAGAGGAGCTAAGATCCACCTAAATCTGAAATCTTTCTTCATTTCCAAACCCCTCATCCTCATCTTCCTCCTGTTTTCTCTAATCCAACATTTTAACTCCTGAATCTTCATATAAAACAAAGCTCTGGGAGCAGTTCTTCTGCCTAAAAGGTGCCATCATGGCCTCCTCTGATGGCAACCTGGGGCTTTCAGTTTGAAAGCATGAGGAGGAGAAACCCTTCAGTTCTGCTGCTTTCTTCATCATATTTACAAGAAAGCTTTTCAAGAAAGCAGTTAGAGAAACTTCCAGAGGTTTAGAGCGTTTTTAGCTTGAAATCTAATTCACAAGAACACAAAACAGTTTTCTGATCACAAAACAAATAGATCTGGACTCTGGACACAAAATGAACTAAATCCTGAGTCTGACAGCTCCAGGAGGAGAGCTGGAGCTGCTCTGCCTGCAGCTTGTCAGGTGATGGCCAATAACTGGGTTCTACATTAGAAGTGTCTGCAAGCAGGCAGGAAGGACAAGTGAAGCAACAATTTCATTTTTGAACTCCAAGAAGTCAAATATTTGCAGCATACCTCTCCGTCAAGTACAAAGGTGCTGGTGCCTTCACCATCTCCATCCACCTTCTGGACAGATCAAACCAACATCATCAGTTTCTCTTAAATCAGTTCTTTGATCAAATAAACAGCAAACATTCACATTTCTGTGGAAAAAGACCCAACCTGAAAGTAAGGCTTTATAGCAACCACATTTCTTCAATGTTGGGCTGATTAATGTTTGGGGTTTTTGTCTTTCTCAAAAGATGGTCGCAATTTTTCCCAGCAACCAAAGTTTCTGTAAGCCACGCCCACATTGTGAGTCCAGAAGCCTTAATGGACATTTGGCTGTTTTCAAGCGTTCACTGGATGTAGTTTCTCGTTAATCAATCTCAGCATGGAACTGTTCAATAACAAACCACCATCATGCCGTCGGACATAAAAAACATTCAAAGGTGAAAGTTTTTTACATTTCGAAACAAAACTAAATTAGTAGACAGGTATACGTGTGAGAAAGTCTGTTCGCAAAAACTGTTTTATAAATTTATTGTTAAATACCCTCTCCAATCATCCTCTGATCTGTTTTCAAAGTGTTCACCTGTGGTTTTTTTAGTTATGTTTACGTCGTTTTCTAGAACATAGTTTCTGCAGAGTGGAAGGAGTTCAGTAGAAATTCACTTCTGAGTTGTGGGCAGGAGTGCTAGCATGAAGCAACCCCACCCCCTTTCTCTTCCCTTGGAGGAGGGAGCTTGTGGACCGCCCAGTTTATTTACTACACCATAAGATGATGGAGGAGCTCAGTCATCCAGGAGGAGCACAGAGTGGAGCTGCTGCTCCTCCACAACCAGAGAAGCCAGCAGAGGGGGTTTGGGTGTGTCTTTTTGGGACACTTCTCAGGGGAGGTGTTCAGGGCAGGCCCTACAGGGAGGAGAACCTGTGGGGAGATCCAGCACACTCTGTAGGGACTACAATTCTCGGTCTGAGAGCACTTTGGCTTTCCCTAAAAAGATTAGAGGAGGTTTTTATGGAGAGGGAGGTCTGCTCATCTATATTGAGACTGTGCCCCCCACCCAGCTCTGGATAAACTGGGAAACATGAATGAATGTTGCTTCTTTAATCATGGAAAGGTGAGACTGTTGGGGAAAATGTCAGAGTTTGTGTTTTTCCTTAGAGCTGCAGTTTTTACTCTTTGTTCAGTTTTCCTGTGGGGGGTGTCATGTATTGTGGGGGCTGGGTGGATGAGGGAGGAGCTGGGGAGGGAAGGGTGATTATAATTGTAATTGTATTTTTTTGTGTTATTATATTTTTAATATTATTTTTATCTTAATATATTTTTATTTTTATTTATGTATTTTTATGTAGAGCGCTTTGGGTTTTCACAAGAAGGAAAGGCGCTGTACAAATAAATAAAGTTTGAAGTTTGAATTCAGTGATCCGAACATAAACAGGGCCTTCCCCTGCAACAGAAACATACAGAGAGGGATAACCAAGAGCTGCTTCTTCATACCTTCTTCCTCTTCCTCTTCCTCTTTTTCTCCTTGGCAGCCTGAGCGGCTTTATGCTCGTAAACCAGAGCTGTGAGATTGGCCACGTATTCATCGGTCTGCTGCAGCAGGTAGGCCAGACGCTTGTCTTTCTTCTGATCAATCAGTTTCCTGTAACCCTCTTCATCTTCAGCCTGGAACAGACATTCAGACAGATATCAGGCTGAACCAATCCCTCACTACACAATCTTTTGTTAATTGTCTTCCATTGCTCTGTTTTCTGGCCTTTCCTTCCATGTTGTTTCATTGTTGTTCTCTTGTTTAGGATGGTCAAAGAGCAAGAATCTTTTTGTCCTTGTTACCATCACGGACTGAGTCCCTGACACAACTGTAGCTGCAGCCTGAAGCTTTGTAGCTTTTCACAGGTGTGTCTTTTCTAACAGAACTGGGTCATTGTTCAATGAATTCTGAAGGCCTTTAAAAAAAAAAAAGATGGCCGCCATACCGCGACACCACGTTTCAGTTTCAGAGCAGCCCACATGACTCCTCACCATCAGCCTCCTCATCCTCTCCTTCTCGATCCTCTCCGTCTCCCTCTTCTGCTCCCGCTCTGTGTTGGTGTGCCATGTGGCAACAGATCTGGTGAGTTTCTGGATTTTTCCAGAAACCGAGCGGTGATACTCTTTGAAGTCCTTGGCATGCTGCAGAATGCTGTTGAGGTATTCCTGAAAGTACACGGCGCAGCAAATCATGATGAGGACAAACCCAGAAGCTCATGGTGAATACCGGGACGGTGCCCGTCAGAGTGGATCACCTGATGTTTCTGCCTGCGCTTCTTCTCCTGCTCCAGCTTCTGCTGCTTCTCCAGCTTCTCCGTCATGCGCGCCTCCCTCAGAGTCTGCCGCTTGCTGCGCCGGTAAGCCTTCGAGTTGAGGGCCGTCTCCAGGGTGGTGTCCCGCCTCATGCACGCCACCACGTCCTGCCTCAGCTTCAGCAAAGCACACCTCAAAATCAGACTGTTTCTGTTTGTTTCTTTCATGAAAAGTACATGACATTAACATATTCCTTACACAACATAATTACACATATCTTCACGACAGAAAAGGAGAAGTAAGAGAGATAAAATTCAAGTTTTATTTCTGCCCCAATGTTACATCATATAAAAAACAAAAAAATACATTATTAGATAACCTTTTGCACTTCCAACCACACACTGACTACACATTACATAATCCTCAAGTTTTTTCTATACAAATATTTTTAAAATAATATCTTTTTAGTACAACTTTAGTACAACTTTTTTAAGTACAACTCAAAATTTCTTGTCGAGCATTTAGACTTTCACCCCGACAAAAGAAAAACATGTCTGCTTTACAGAAGTGCGACATCTTCAGAATTCAAATTCTGAATTTCAACTAAAATATTTTTTTTGTTTCAGCATCAGTCTGCTGTAGCGTCAGACTGTTTCAGCATCAGTCTACTGTAGCGTCGGCCTGTTTCAGCATCAGTCTGCTGTAGCGTCGGCCTGTTTTAGCATCAGTCTGCTGTAGCGTCAGCCTGTTTCAGCGTCAGTCTGCTGTAGCGTCAGCCTGTTTCAGCGTCAGTCTGCTGTAGCGTCTGCCTGTTCAGCATCTGTCTACTGTAGCGTCGGCCTGTTTCAGCATCAGTCTGCTGTAGCGTCGGCCTGTTTCAGCATCAGTCTGCTGTAGCGTCGGCCTGTTTCAGCATCAGTCTGCTGTAGCGTCGGCCTGTTTTAGCATCAGTCTGCTGTAGCGTCGGCCTGTTTCAGCATCAGTCTGCTGTAGCGTCGGCCTGTTTCAGCATCAGTCTGCTGTAGCGTCGGCCTGTTTCAGCATCAGTCTGCTGTAGCGTCGGCCTGTTTTAGCATCAGTCTGCTGTAGCGTCGGCCTGTTTCAGCATCAGTCTGCTGTAGCGTCGGCCTGTTTCAGCATCGACCTTCTTCAGCACAGTTAGGTTAAGTGTTGCGCTGATTCAGCCATTAGTGCAATAAACATGAATGTTCACAGCGTCCCATTAGGTTTTGATGACTTCAGATTGTTTTTTACATTTACATCAGTAGCCTACATACAATACATACGCCATACCTGCCGCTGAAAGTTGAGCAGACGAAGCGCTTTGAGCTCCACCGTGGCTTTGTTCCTCAGGTCAGGAGGCAGAGAGCCCGGAAGACTCTCCAGTTCATGGATTCGATGAGCGATCCGAGCCTGCAGTCTGAAGAACGGTTAAAAAATAACTTTCTCATGATACTAAAACACAAAATAAAAGTACTGTGAAAGTCGTGAAGAACACAACAGTAAAAAGATTCTGACATGAAAAAATGGGGATTATGAAATGAAAAAGAAGCTGAAAGTTTAATGAAAGTTGTTCGTTTTGATCCTGTTGAAAACATAACTGTACAAGACGTCACACGTCTTCCATGAGAACGTTTGCATTAATGGACTTTGACACTTCCTGAATTCCTGGAGGGATCGGTCACCATTCACCACTGAAACACTTGCTCAAAGCTTCATGAAAATGTGTCAGCCTAAATAAATACCTAAACTCTCTCTCCTGCAGGATCCCCATAGGATCCAAACCCTGGGGCTTCTGTATGGGAGTGATGCGGTTCTGCTTCTGCTGCATCTGCAGCATGGGAGACACCTGCTGACCCTGTGGGAGTCCAGCTGCCGAGCTGCTCGGCGCCGGCCCCAAAGGCACAGCGGAGGTCTGCGGCGGCGCGGGAGAAGGGCGGCCGCTGGTAACGGGGGTGAGGTGTTTCTGCACGTTGGCCTGATTTTCTCCGCCTGTAAAACAAAGAGCTGAACTGAGCCCCCATAACCAGAATATGTTTCACCGTGAAGACCTGAGGCAGGCAGAGGTTATTCTCCATCAGCAGATGACACACATGGTTATCATGTCATTGGGACTGAACCTAAAATAAGATCTGGTTCTGTACGTTTGTCTCCATCTATACAACAGTGGTATCTGTTAATTATTATAAATAACAGCAAAATCAAACTTGAAGCAATGCTTCCTCCTCTTCCAGCAGGAAGTAGACTGACCCTCAGTCCAAGGCTTGGCTGCACTCTGATTGGCTCCCTGCATGACCGGTGCTGGGCACGGACTCGCCTGGGGGCCGCCCATCTGTGCCATTGGCATACCTTTGGAAAAAGCAGATGTTGAGGAGTTTGTGCTGTCAGTGTTGATGCAGAAAACAACAACACATATAAACCAACAGTTTATTTTTCTGTGAAGGTTTGAACTTTGAGAGTTTACAGAAGATAAAAAAGGTGGAGAATGTTCATGTTTATGTGGGAAAATTGTGAGATAGACAGTGTGTAGTGAGGAGTTTTACCCCCTTAAAACATTATTACAGTGATTTCTAGAATGTAACTCCTGTGTTAAACGAGGAAATACTGTAAGGATGCTTAATGGCAGCTGAAGATATTCCTTCTCTTTCAGTGAATCCAGGTTCTGCTGCTGCTGCTGCTGCTGCTGCTCTATATGACGACATTTTTTTAAAACTTTTTTTAAACCTGGACACACATAATCACAATTAAAGGTTTAAAAACAAATTCTAAAAGAAAGTTTTAACTCAGTTTGATTATTAGTTGCTGTTCCATCTCTACACTGGTTGGACCTGTCGGTGGTTGGAGCTCGTCTGACCAGAACTTTGTCCTGTTGGCAGAGTTTCGTATACGGAGCTTTAGGTCAAGTTTAGACCGTCTCTCAAGCTCCACTGCCTGCTGCGTCTCTCCTAGGAAACTGATACCGTTTGGTACCGGTTCCATGTCATTCATTATTACGGGACCGATAAATGTTTAGTCTTAACGGTATTGTTATCGGTACCGGCATAGTGGCGTGGCAACAGTGTGGTCATGTGTGCACTACTCTCGCTCTCTTTCCTCGCTGCCTTTCCTGCTACAGTGCAAAGGGGAGGGGCCGCTCATGCGGCACGCAATCTCATAAAGAGATGGTAAAGAGGGAAAGAGGCTGCAGGCAAAAAGGTCCAAAGTATGGCTGTATTTTTCTAAAGTAGATGCAGACAGCGTCTCTAATGTAACAAAAGCGTGGCTGTAAGGGCGGCAACACCAGTAACCTGTCCAAACACAGCGCTAAAATACACCAGATTCTAGAGGAAGGGTGTGCAGCGTTTGACCGTCAAAGTTAAACGATTAGCGCCACGTTCATATTGTGCTTAAATAATAATAATTTATTCGACCTATAATGTAAAATGTATTAAAATACAACTTTGTGCATTTTTATTTCCATTGTTATTCTTCTGTAACATGATTCTCTGCATTTTGGTTCTTTATTGCGTTGTTTATTTAGGTTGTTACCTTAAAGTGTTTATTATTACAAAAACACGTTTGTATTTATTGATCTTTTTGTTTTACTGTTGCAAAGGACGCCAAATTAATTTATTGTGTTTTAAACTGTTCTAAAAAAAAGATTTCTGGAAAACTTGTTGTTTTCACACAGAAAAGTACAGATTAGAATACCGGCAAGGACACCAGATCTATAAACCCATAAAATCTTAACAATATCCATCCCACAAACCCCCAACAACTCATTTCTTACTGTTTGCCACTTCAAAACCATTAGATAAATGTGAAATTCCATGGACTCCATTGCCAAAATTCCGATTCTCAAACAACCAAACAGGTAAAGGTCTTCAGCATCAACCACAGACAGCATCTTCTTCGTGGATCATTGGTGTGTAAGTAACTTTCGGTGGGAGGAGTTTTCCCGTTCCTTAACGGTATTGAAGTTTTAAAGGCCAGCTTATCAAATCCTTTTTTTTAAGTGAGTAGACAGAAATGGTAAAATGCAGGCTCTGAGGGTTACACAGGACAGGAGAAGCTCTGGGAACGATCAAGGAGCAGAAAGAGCGTCTGACTCCTGCTACAGCTAGAAAGAAAGACTGCTTTCTCTGTCTGTACAACTCCTTCCTCTGCATCGCCGCTCCACCCCAACAGAGATACAATCACACACAGATTTCATTGATGTATGCACACAGATCTCAGGAGGATTTGCTGTTGGGTAACACCAGAAAATCTCTCAGTGCAACCGTCACCAAACCACTCCAATGTTTGATTGCTTTAGCCAAAGTGGGTTGACTGTACTGTCGATCACAGCTGGACCAGCACTGACTTCAGCGGAAACAC
The DNA here is from genome assembly GCA_014656515.1 of Oryzias celebensis. NCBI lineage: Eukaryota > Metazoa > Chordata > Actinopteri > Beloniformes > Adrianichthyidae > Oryzias > Oryzias celebensis. Next base: position 30,445,841 of record BNCR01000009.1, on the reverse strand, counting down.
AGCGCCAATCAGCTTTCCTTCATTAAATGTAGTGAACTTTATTAACCTCACGGAGGAGAAATTCAGCTGTCACCACAGTTCAAGAGAAAAACAAATAACCGCCAATCACCAAACAAACAATCAAGTAAATACATTAATAAATAGGTTTTGATGACAAAACGGGTGACAGGGTTGATGACTTCAGAATTTGCTCTCCTCCTGTTCACTCTTTCACATCAGTTCAGGCTTTACCTTCTTCAGCGTTTTTTTTCCCTGTTTTTTAACAATGGGCTTCTTTGAAAATATGAATTCTTCTAATCGGAATAATTACTGTTTGACCTTGAATCTGTCCGTTCTCACCTGAAGGCCTGTAGGGGCTCCCACTCGATGCCTGCTGCTGCTGTTGCTGCGGTGGCTGCTGTTGCATTGTGGGTAGGCTCCTTTTGCCTTGAACGGCCAGCTGGAGGTTTTCGGGCAGCGGCTGTCCACGGGCCAGAATCTTGTAGGCCAGAATCTGAGCTCTGAGCTGCTGCAGCTGGACTGGGCTGAAGGCTGAGGGTCCGCGCCCCTGCTGGCCCATGCCGGCCATGCCTCCTTCCATGGACATCATCGGACTTGGCTGGGAGGAAGGGATGTGGGGCGGGGTAGGTCCACCTCCACCTCCGGGCATGGGACTGGAAGCGTGCTCATGAACGCCCATGGGGGAAGGATGTGGAGACATGTAACCTTAAAGAGAGTGGTGACATGTCGTCTTCGGTTCGGACAGGTTGGAGCATCACTGACGGATCGGACTCATGGTGCATCCTGAGCCGTTAGCATCCGGCTCAGACCTGTTACCTTGGCTGTGCTGGTCCATGGGGCTCTGAGGAGGACCCATCCCGCTGTGGAGCGATCTCATCCCCACACCCTTCATGTGACCAAAATGCATCGCTTCCGTCATTGACTTGTCATTCATTCCCTCCATCGGCTGAAAAGGAAACATTTTGATTTATTAACAGATTATTAAAAAAGAAGCACGTTCAAATCTGAAACTCAAAGTTCTTTCTGAAAAACATTTCAATTCCTTTCTTTAATTGTGGATCAAATAATAAACATTTGGGGTGAATTGTGATAAAATTATAAATAGCTTTAAACCCAAAAGTTTAACAGACTTCCCTGACATGATCACAGATCATTTTTAAAATCAAATAAAAAAGAAATGAAACGCTGAGACAGATTCAGGAATTGATAAGTTGGCAAAACACAAAGTGGGATTGTTTGCTGCAACATCTGGACTTTAATGGAATATGGAGCATTTTTAGCAGTTTTTACAGAAAACATTTGTTCTTCAAATCTTATTAAATCTGAATTTTGAATTGTGGGAGAAAAAAACTCATGCATGACTTTGAATAAAAGAGGTGTCATGTCACAATACTGAAAGAGACTCTTATAATTTGGGGGAAAAAACTACTTTTTAAATTTGATTTTAGTCACTAAACTTTTTGATGGTCATTTCACGTCACGTTCAACCAGCTCATTTCATCAGCTGGAAAAACAGCAGGCAGACAGTCTCAGCTTAGAGTGAGTTTAATTCATTTAGGACAAATTACCTTCATTAATGTAAATCATATGTAATTGCTAATTGTAATTTGTAATATCCCACCTTGTGCAAAGGATACATGCTGTCCTGAGAGTAGTCACTTTGTCCTTGACCCTGCATCCCATGAGGGGCATTGGGCGTACCGGGACCCGGACTGGGCCCCATCATGCTGTGAACAGAACTTGGTGATCGATCTGGGCCTGGACTGGGGCCCAAGATGGGCCCTGGGGAAAGCCCCGCCGCAGGGGAAGGGCCAGGATGGGACATGCCACCTGAATTATCCGACGGTGTGGACATGGACGCGTGACACCTATGAGAGAGAAAAAACGGTTTGGTTTGTGGATCGTTCTAAATGAATGTCTGGGAACCCTCCTGCAGAACTGGATGGTCCTCAGACTCAAGGTGGAAACCGTGTCGCATCATTTAGCATCACAACGACAGTACGAACACCATCTGACACCTTCTTTATTTCTGACAACAAAAAACAAAATGTCAAATTTCAAACGAAACGTTCGTCTACACAACAATTTGATAGAAAGTCAAAGATTCTGATTTACAATTAATGTGAAAAAGAGAAGTAAAAACTATCCTACTAATGAAATATTCAAAACATTAAAGAAAACAGAAAAGTCATAAAAATATGAAACTATTGATGTATGAATATAAAAATGTTCATTTATATGAGGGAGAACGCAATACTTTTAAATGTTCATTCCAAGTATTTTCGTCCTTTTTTGATGTTTTTAAGAAATATTTGTCATTTATTTTATTTCCTTTCAAAATAATGAAGAAAATTCTTGAAACAAACATTGCTTCTGTCATTTTCCCTTCCTATACTTTATGTTTGTGTTATTAAGCTTTGCAGAGTTATATATATATATATATACTTTTTTTTACTCCTTAATCAAAGAAATACCTCGTTATGTTACTTGTTTATATTTTCTTTCTTAAAAACATGAAGAACTTTATCAAACAATCAAATGTAGGAAAAATACATTTACAAACGTTTTGGTTGGAATCCATACAAAAATAATGTTATATTTGTATTGATTTGTTATTTAAAAAGTCAGAATCTGATGACTTATTTTCCTAAATTAAAAAATGAAAAACAAAAATGTTCTATTTTATTGTTTAACTCATACATGTAGAAGAATAAAACCACAACCACGAACTTCTAGATGTTCGGTTCTGTTGACATAACCGCCACAAACCACCGTCCGGTTGAGACTGAAACGTTCCGGACAGCTCTGATCCCGGTTCGGCCCACTGTCAGGGTCCGTGCTTCGAAAGGACTCGGGTTCCGGTCAGTGGAACCTTCCCGGATTGGACCGTGGCTTCCCCCTAAAAAACGCGTCGTATTCGCGCTGGGAGTCAGACTTTAGTCACGGAGGCCTAAAATCCAGATACTTGACTGTAATGTTTACAAAGGTTTCACCGGAAACGCGGTTCTGTTTACGTTTGGACGCGTTTCGCTCGTTACGACCCGAGCTACATGCTAACTAGCTGAGCTACATTAGCATGCTAGCTGCTGCGCTGCTCCTTCTTCGGACGTCAATTCGCGCAGAGTTCAACAGTTAGCAGCGCGCGAGCGGGTTAAAGGTCAAAAGACATCGACTGTAAGGCGCCTTGAGCTGATTTACCTCTCAGCTGATCAGGAAATATTCACAATTGTGAAAAATTAGAGCAATGTTTCCACATAATGTGAAGTTCACTCCCCCTCCGTGTTGTTTTGCTGTCACGAAGAGTTTTCTCGTCTCGCTGTAATTGATTTGTCAATGTCACCGGAAGTCCCGCCTACCTAAAGATTGATTGGCTGCTACTCAGTCAATCACCCTGTGAGCCTTTCGGGCGTGGAACTGCTTTGGGACATTTCTGCAAATTTCAACTTCGATCCGCTGTGTGGCCCTACATCCAGCGTCCTAACGTTTTTATTGATCTAACCCCCCCTCGTTTACTGTCTAAACTTCTACGAAATGTATTTACAATAAACTTTTTACACGTTTGCTGTGAATGTATACCATTACAAACAAATTATGAACGCATCACTAAGTGTTACACTTTGCAGACTTTAACAAAGGAGCTCCTTTAAAACTGATTTATTAACTAAACGTGTTGTTTTATTCTGAAAGTACCAATGAAGTAGAGATCCGACCCACTCCAATGAAAACTGTGTTTTTAATGTGTTCTTGTAGCAGTTTTCTGAATAATGTAGAAAATATAGTAAAAATAAATCAGAGTAACACTGCCTCTCTGAGTATTTCTTTATTCCAGTCATTGTGAAATACTATTGACAAAGCTTGCAGTGGGCTGTGGGCGGGGTCACAAGCTCCCTGCTCCGCCCCTTTCTGATGCATCCACTAGCAGACAAACAGATCCATGAACGTCTTCGTTTTCCAGGTCTGAGCTGGAATCTGGATCAGAACTGGACGGCTGGATCGCTCTGATATTGATCATCATTTCTGTTTTAACGCTAATGTTAGGTTGGGGGTGTGAGGGGATGTAAGCTACCCAGAGGTCATGTAACCAGAGAGCTCTCAGCAACGGAGAGGGGAGGAGAGTTCCTGCCACTCTGCAGAAACTCTGTCCAAGAAACGATACCGTTTTTTTTTATTTTTGTTATTTTGGCTAAAAAATACGTCATCAAAATTAAGTTAACTCTAAATCTAAATAAATTAAAGTTCATAATATTTAGTAATAGAGCAGCAAATGCTAATAGGAAGTTTAGGATTAACAATGCTGAAATTAAAAGAGTATCTGAAATAACATTTCTACAGGTAGTAACTGATGACAAATTGAGCTGGAAGAAACACATTTACGATATTAATGCCAAAATATCTAAATCAATGGAGCCCCAATGTGTTCATAGTTAAAGAAATAAATATAATCTTGTGCAATCAGACACTCAGCCATTACATATCTTATAAATATGTTTAAAAAAATCCTTAAATTGTGACAAACCTGCACATCGATATTACATTAGCCCAGTAAATGAATGAATGAATAGATGAATGAATGAAGGAGAAGTGGATACTTATACTTGAATTATTGAAAAAGCAGCCAAATTTAGATGATGTGACCAAAGAAGGCATTTAAAAGAATGTTTAAGTTGTTCAGCTATAGGACGAGTTTTCATTGTGTTTCCTTTATTCCTTTGAGCAGTGTAAAAAACATTTCCTCAAATAGAATTTTGTTTGGTCACATTTGTTGTCTCTGACAGGAACGTTGTTCTAAAAATTCATATTAAATGATCCCTAAAGGAGATTTACAAATTGCAGGTAAACTCATTTTGATCTCTTAAATCACTGTTTCATTTTTATTTTGAAAATCAAAAAATGTTCGTTGGTGGTTTTCTGCAGTTCATAAAGTAAACAGCAGGTGGCAGCAATGACCAGCAGTTCCTTCAGCACACCTGTTCCTGACATCATGTTGTCTTCTTCCTAACAGTTATTCATACGTTTTCATCGCCTATATTTTAAACTCATTTTAAATGCTCAAGTAACAATTCAGTTTTCAATGTCATTGTTTAAAAATACTTTTTGGAACTTCATTTTTAATTTAATACAAAAACTTCTTAAAACTCAGTTTAAGAGAGTTTTAAACAAAAAGAAAATGGTATTTTCATAATGCATGTCAGAATGACATATTTATTTTGACAGTTATAAAATATCTTTACATATGAATCATGTAACCAAAAAAGGGAATTTGAATGATTTTGATTTAAGTTTCATTCAAAATGTCAGATCGAATAACATTTTTAAAAATATTGATTTTGTGGCATTATGTGAGAAGAAAAGACAAAGCTGTGTTGAATACAACAAACTTCTTTTCACACATTTCTGAGTATTCTTCTAAAACCAGCACTCTGAGCTCCAGCTCCCTCAATCCACCGGAACAAGCAGGTTCTCATGAGCTGACATCACAAAGTGAGAACAGCCCCTTCCAAGAAGAGGCTGCGCTGTGGCACTGCCCCCAGACTAACACACACACACTGTGCCCATAAAGATAGTGGTGAGCAGCAAAAAACGTTCATTTCCTTTATCATCTATTCGTCATGCATAGGCATAGGCCAAAGAACATTCTGGTGTTTCAAGGAAAATGATCATCATGAAAGCAAAGAGGATTTTTAAAACAGAGATTAAAGACTTAAAGAGAAAAGAAATGTTTACAGCCAGTGCTGATCAGAACAGAATACCATGTTCTTATCATTTCAATCAATCCTGAAATGTTCATCAAATTTGATTGAAATTCTAAATGAACCCATTAACCATCATCGTTCTGTCTGTGAACTAATGGCAGTCTCCAAAAAACGCCGGTCTGCAACAGCCGGTCTGCAACAAACGCCGGTCTGCAACAAACGGCGGTCTGCAATAAACGGCAGTCTGCAATAAACGTCGGCCTCCAAAAAACGTTGATCTTCAATAAACGTCGGTCTGCAATAAACGTTGGTCTGCAATAAACGCCGGTCTGCAATAAACGCCGGTCTGCAATAAACGTCGGCCTCCAAAAAACGTTGATCTTCAATAAACGCCGGTCTGCAATAAATGTCGGTCTGCAATAAACGCCGGTCTGCAATAAACGCCGGTTTGCAATAAACGGCAGTCTGCAATAAACGTCGGCCTCCAAAAAACGTCGATCTTCAATAAACGCCGGTCTGCAATAAACGTCGGTCTGCAATAAACGCCGGTCTGCAATAAACGCCGGTCTGCAATAAACGCCGGTCTGCAATAAACGCCGGTCTGCAATAAACGCCGGTTTGCAATAAACGCCGGTTTGCAATAAACGCCGGTCTGCAATAAACGCCGGTCTGCAATAAACGCCGGTCCGCAATAAACGTCGGCCTCCAAAAAACGTCGATCTTCAATAAACGCCGGTCTGCAATAAACGCCGGTCTGCAATAAACGCCGGTTTGCAATAAACGCCGGTTTGCAATAAACGGCAGTCTGCAATAAACGTCGGCCTCCAAAAAACGTTGATCTTCAATAAACGTCGGTCTGCAATAAACGCCGGTTTGCAATAAACGGCAGTCTGCAATAAACGTCGGCCTCCAAAAAACGTTGATCTTCAATAAACGCCGGTCTGCAATAAATGTCGGTCTGCAATAAACGCCGGTCTGCAATAAACGCCGGTTTGCAATAAACGGCAGTCTGCAATAAACGTCGGCCTCCAAAAAACGTCGATCTTCAATAAACGCCGGTCTGCAATAAACGTCGGTCTGCAATAAACGCCGGTCTGCAATAAACGCCGGTCTGCAATAAACGCCGGTCTGCAATAAACGCCGGTCTGCAATAAACGCCGGTCTGCAATAAACGCCGGTCTGCAATAAACGCCGGTTTGCAATAAACGCCAGTTTGCAATAAACGCCGGTCTGCAATAAACGCCGGTCTGCAATAAACGTCGGCCTCCAAAAAACGTCGATCTTCAATAAACGCCGGTCTGCAATAAACGCCGGTCTGCAATAAACGCCGGTCTGCAATAAACGCCGGTCTGCAATAAACGCCGGTCTGCAATAAACGCCGGTCTGCAATAAACGCCGGTTTGCAATAAACGCCGGTTTGCAATAAACGCCGGTCTGCAATAAACGTCGGTCTGCAATAAACGCCGGTCTGCAATAAACGTCGGTCTGCAATAAACGCCGGTCTGCAATAAACGCCGGTCTGCAATAAACGCCGGTCTGCAATAAACGCCGGTCTGCAATAAACGCCGGTCCGCAATAAACGCCGGTTTGCAATAAACGCCGGTTTGCAATAAACGTCGGCCTCCAAAAAACGTCGATCTTCAATAAACGTCGGTCTGCAATAAACGCCGGTCTGCAATAAACGCCGGTCTGCAATAAACGTTGGCCTCCAAAAAACGTCGATCTTCAATAAACGCCGGTCTGCAATAAATGTCGGTCTGCAATAAACGCCGGTCTGCAATAAACGTCGGCCTCCAAAAAACGTCGATCTTCAATAAACGCCGGTCTGCAATAAACGTCGGTCTGCAATAAACGTCGGTCTGCAATAAACGCCGGTCTGTAATAAACACCAGTCTGCAATAAACGCCGGTCTGTAATAAATGTCGGTCTGTAATAAACGTCGGTCTGTAATAAACACCAGTCTGCAATAAACGCCGGTCTGTAATAAGCGTCGGTCTGCAATAAACGTCGGTCTGCAATAAATGTCGGTCTGTAATAAACACCAGTCTGCAATAAACGCCAGTCTGTAATAAGCGTCGGTCTGCAATAAACGTCGGTCTGCAATAAACGTCGGTCTGCAACAAACGTCGGTCTGCAATAAATGCCGGTCTGTAATAAACGTCGGTCTCCAAAAAACGTCGGGCTGGCTGACAAATTTTTGAAATAAACGGCAGTGCCACAAAAACAGATACACCGTATGCACATCCATCTTTGCAAAAATGTGGAATGTTTGTTTTTGTGGGAGAAACGCAGACACGTTGCTGAAGGATGACGTCACATGTACTAAACGGCGGAGCCTCAGAGATCGACTTACCTTACTGTTGGGTAGGACAATATTTCATAAAAAGAATTAATATTTCATAAAATTATTTATTCTTTTGTGTGCCAAAGGTAATATGGAATCATATATATGGATATAATTTACTCTCTGAAAGGTTTAAGAAAAGCATAGTATAGGCACTTTAAAACAAAAAAAACTCTTCCCCATACATGGAGGGCTCCATCCCAAATCCAGCTCCAGACTGTACACTAGCTGCAAGGAAGGAGGACGAGGACTAGTGGGAATGGAAGCCACTATCCAGGAAGAAACATCCAAGATGCCTGAATACATCCAGATCAAGACCCCAACTGACAGTGTGATCAGTGAATGTCTGAGACAATGGACAGCAGAGGATGCAGGAGGACAGATCCTCATGGGAGGACAAGCCGCTGTATAGGATGTACCACCAAACCATAACTGAAGTGACTGATATCAAGAAGTCCTACCAACAGCTAGAAAGGGCTGGAGCACAGGACAGAACAGAAGCAGGAACAGAAGCAGGAACAAGCCCTGAACACCAGAGCGATAGAAGCTCAGATCTACCACACCAGACAAGACCAAAGGTGTAGACTGTCCAAAGAGGAAACAATCCAGCACAGAACTACAGGCTGTAAGATGCTGGGAAACAAACATGGAACACCACAACCAAGTGGCTGGAATAGAAAACAGGAACATGTGCAGAATATGGACTGGAAACCCCAAAGTCACAATGAGAAACACCTCTGAAAGTGGTAGAGAACGAGAGAACAAAGATCCTGTAGGACTTCCAGATCCAGACAGACAGGATGGTGATGGAACCAACCAAACATTGTAGTGGTGGATAAAGAACAGAGGAAAGCTGTTGTGGTGGATGGAGCAGAACCAAGAGATGGAAACATCAAGAAGAAGGAACATGAGAAACTGGAGAAACACCAGGAACTCAGAGAAGAACTGGAGGAAGCTTGGAAGGTGAAGGTGACAGTGGTGCTCGTGGTCATTGGAGAACTCAGGACTGAAACCCCCAAACTGGAGGAGTGTCTACAGCAGATCCCTGGAAAGACCTCAGACATCTCAGTCCAGAAAAGTACAGTGCTGGGAACAGCTAAGATACTGAAGGACCCTCAAGCTGCAAGGCACACACATCACATTCTAATTAAGTATTTTAATCATTTAGATGTTTAAGAATCCATTTTCTTTTTCTTGTTCCATTTTGGGGTCAGGGGTGCTGGAGCCTATCCTCGCAGCAGAGGCAAAGTAAACCCTGAATGAGTCAGCTGATCATAATAAAGCCACACGACCGTAGACTCATTCATTCACACCTTTGGGAAAAATATCTGTACGTAGACAAACGTTTCTCATGTTCAAACGGGCATGCTGCAGGACACCATTGCTGAGCCAACGGACTGAGCCCTGCAACATTAGAGGTATTGGCTTGTTTTTTTGGGAGGGGGGCAGTTGTTCCTCATGGGCCCAGGCAATCATATTCCAGCCATGGCAGCACTGTTGGCACTATTTACATGAAAGACTTGGCAAGTCTGCTGTGTAGAGCATGCAAATAAGGAACACATTTAGTCAAGCTTCATTTACATCAGTTTGTCATCAGAAACTGTTTTGTTTTCATTTTGAAATGACATTTGTTTATCTAAGCAGAAACACGCCTCCATTCGGACTCTTTTTACATTTTTCATGTTTATAGAAAATGGGTCACCCAAAGTAAAAAAAAAAAACAAGTCAAAACCTCAAAGAATCGAAATATTTTAACTTTTACCAACATTTTCAGACTTCAGCACAAAAAAGAACAAAAATCACTACACACTTGAAAAAGTATAATCAGAGCGTGATAACGGCTTCACCATCCAGGCAGTGACTCTGTCTTTGACGCCACGTTTCCATGGAATCTGGACAAAACTAGAAAGGTTCAGAAATGAGGAGCTCAAACTTCAATTCAGGACACGTTTGTTTCATCAAGCCGCCCAAACAGCTGGACCTCTGGTTGAGAAACACGTTGACTTCCTGAATGAAACCCTTTTAAAAACCAACGTATCAAGGTCAGTTTAGCAAAGATTGTTCCAGAGCGTGTCGTTAGGAACACGCTGTTTGCTTCTAAAAGCTTAGGTCATAAAACGTTTGGTCACAAAGAACATCCTTCAATACAGTCTTTCTGTTTGTGTGCTAGTTTGTCCCACCAGGTGAGTAAAGGTCAGTGTTTACTGCGACCATATTTTAGATCCATTTTGGGTCAAACTGCTTTTAAAGCAGTGTGACATCATATTGTCCATGTTTCAGTCCAACACAAAGAAACAAAAAGTGATGATCATCTTTAAGGTGCAGCCTGATGTCATTTTGATGTAATGGCTTTAGTTGAGACAGACGCTTCGTAATTCTTGGTTCTCTTCATTTTTAACTCAACATTAAAAACTGTTGACTTCTGAGACGTTTGTTTTTCTGCTTTTAGATAAAAAATGCTGTCGTTATAATGTGGATTCCAGTTGGATTTGTTAAGGAAATGAGCACTTTTCAAAATGATCAGAATGCTTTGTGCAATCGAAGCACAATGACACTTTGATGAACATGTAACACATTCAAAGTCCTGACCATCTTCATTTGAATGTCCTGTAGCTCAAAGATCAATAAACAAAGCTGAAGTCCACTTTCATCTCAGCTTCCCCTCCTCAAAAGTCTGCTCCTTTTCCATCCATCTGCAGAAAGGATGTGCTCAGGGTTCACAGATGGAAATGTTCACCAAATAAACAAATATAATTAGCTGTGTGGTTGAAGCCGCCGCCCCCTACAGATTCACTGAGCCAGGAAAGAGCTCGGCCGCAGTCATTTGTCAGTGAAAGGATTAGTGGTTGTGGCTTCCAGTCACCTTGAAACCCAAAGGCTTTGCTCAGACTCTGACGGGACGTTCTTTCCAGCCTGCAGCTTCTGTCCTGGATGCCTCAAACAATCCAACATCCATTTGCAAACACAAAGAATCTTTTGATTCTTTTTGTCTCTTTTTTCAAGCCTGTTTTGTTTGGTCCTTTCAAATGCAAACACACATTTTACTTTGCAAATTCCACATAATTTCAAAAGAAATGAGCCTGCAGTGTTGCTACAAATAGTTGCTATAAAGCATCTTTGAGGCTGAAAGTTCTTCTTTCAAAAGAACTTCTTTTTAATCCTTGTTTCTTTTTTAATTGGCCAACAAACAGGAATCCTCAGGTTCCTCACTATGAAGATGTTTCCATGGAAACAGAACAATCCCTCCTGAAAGAAGATAACTAAGAGCTTTGCAAACAGAGGAAAGGGGAATGTGGCAAAGCATGGCGCTGCCGCCGCCGCCATCGCACGCGTCAGTTACTGCTGGTCTGTTCATCAGGAGGACCACTGCTTCACAAACCGCCAAACTTCAACCAGCGCCTTCATTTGCTAACATTCACAGACTCATCTGCTTCCACGTCACCTGTCTCACATGGAGACTGACTCAGTCTAAGTTTATCAAACTGATGATGACTGGTGATGAATGACTGTGCTACCTGGCTGCAATACCCACAATTCACCTGACTCCAACACACAATGACACAAAGAACACTTTCTGTGATCAGAAATGATAATAAAACATCCATGAAACAGAGAAAGTGTTTAGACGAGGCTCTGAGATCCTCAACTCTCAACCATCAACTCTTTCGGTGATGGAGAGCAGATTCAAAAGTGTCGACACTTTGTTACGAACGTTTGTGTTTTGGGTTTACTTCTGATTTGTTTCTGTGCAGGTTGGCTGTGACTCTGGATGACCTGCCGCCCCTGCAGATGACCACAGCTGTCTGGAGTTACTAATCAGGTTTCACTGTTGGACGCCATCGTCACATGATGCTAGAGGCTCAACCGCCACCTCAAGAGACAGCATGAAGATGGAACGTACCATTGTTGTGTGTGGTACGGTAATGGAAGCCTGTGTCTCACCTACTGCCCCCTTCCTCCCCCTGATGTGTTGTCAAACTCTACAATAAAAATGCACATGTTCTCTCTGCAGGTTCACGGAGCGGTCTACCACCGTGATCATTTATCCGGGTCACCTGTGGGGCAGGCTTAACCCTTCTGACCGGCAGACATCCACCCGTAAGGGCAGTTGGAGATGTCGTATGGCATCGTATGGATTTGTCTTTGTTGTTGGGTTTTGTTGTTGTCTATTTCCTCTCGGTTTGTGGTGTTTATTGATTATTAAAGCTTTTGAACTCTAGATTTGATTGAGTCCTTCCTGCTGCTGAGCTGTAACTGCATTAGAGACAGACTCCAATAGAGTCCCGTTTCTGTAGAGAAAAGGTTGCTGTTCCTTCTGTTTAGATTAGATTATACTATAATCTCATATGTTTTCCAGATTGATCATTTCTTTCATTAAAAACACTTTCTGGTGTCTGAATTTTTCTGATTTATGAAAATGCTTCATTTTTGAGCAGAGAACTCAGTACTGTCATGCAGAATTATTCTATATGAAATTAAAAATAAATGTTCTCAGAAACCCTTTAAATAATAAATGAAGACACTGTTCTCTGTTTCTGAGTGACATACAAAGGTATTCTTGGCCAAACCAACCGTTTCATAGTTAACTTCTAAAATGGAATTTTTCTACTGAGAACATAATAAAATCCATGCAGCTTACACTCATAACCGCCCACATGCCACGGCAGCACACACTTGTCATCCACAGGTGTGCACAAACAAAACAGGTGTTATAATTAGCTTTACATGAGCCACATTTGACAGCGAGCTGTTTGCTTTATCTGTGTGTTATATGAGAGCTCCATTTAAATGAGCAGCTTTCTATCTTTGAGTTGATGACTGAGTGACTCAACAGGCAGCTTGTTGGTCATTTTAGCACATGTGCTTGTTTAGTGGGTTGCTGTTTACTTTGCGTTTGCCGCCACATTGTTGCGTGTGTTCACGTGCAAAATGCTCAACTTATTTGTCACATTTACACACAAGTAAACCCACGGAGACAAAGAAACTGACTGTTTTGCCCAAGAATATATGAGCGGAAAGAAAACTCCAACAGTCATCTGATGACGGGCGCTTCACCGGGCGCTTCACCGGGCGCTTCACCGGGCGCCTGGGATCAGTTATCAAAAGGTCACTTATGCAGCTGACAGAATCATGTTATATTTTCTATGTCAAACCTGTCGAGGACTGGAGGAAGAAACATATCTGTTCTGAACAGATGGACTCTGTCCTCCCATCTGTGAGTGAAGAAATGCTGTAAAGTTTGAGATTTAAATATGTTATTAACACAAATACTTTTGCTTCTTTGTTCAGGTTTGTGAAATCTTTCCATTTCATTTTGTAGATTGTCTCTGTTATTCTTTTGCTGGAAGAAAACATTTGTTTTATGGCTTTTGATAAAGGTTTAAACTGTTCTGAACTGCAGATGTGTTCAGGTTTCAGGTGTATTTTGGTCACATTATTCTCCAAAAAGTAATCAGCCTGGAAACTGATTTCACTACAATAATGCACTGATACAACGTTGTATAAGTAACGCAGTAATGTTCTGCATTTCTGCACAAAGCGTCTTTTCCCTGCAGATCACGTATGAAGTATGTCAAAGGCCGTAGTAGGTTTTGACAGAAACATCTCCTGTTAAAGGTTCAAAGCTTCAACATACTGTGACTGTTTGGGTCGCCAGTGAAATTAGTATTTTTTGGATCAAAACCTCCTTTTTAACCAAAACCAGAGGTTCTGGCTAATGATGTCTGGATGCCATCCTGTTGTCTGCAGCCAGGTCCTCTTAGTAATGATGCCACCACAGTATTACTGTAAAAAAAAAAGTCAAATGTTTAAACTGTTGCTGTGACTAAATGGTAAAGGGCGTATACTTGTGGAGCGCTTTTTTACCTTCCTTGAAGGACCAAAGCGCTTTACAGGCACAGTGATGGCGGTGCCACTGATGAACGCTGTACCTATAACCACCAGAGAGCCGATGTGGGGCTCAGTGCCCAAGGACACTTCAACACATGGGCAAGCAGGGCGGGAATCAAACCTGCAATCTCCTGAGGATGACCGCCCTACTGCTGCTCCACGGCTGCCCACAAATGTGTCAGTTTTGTGTTTTCCACCCGTCAGTGACACCAAGTTCAGGTTGCTGTTTGTGTACGGCAGCCTTCAGCGTAGTCCCTCCGCCGCCGTGTATTTAAGTGTCTGTGTTTCAGGTGAGCCGCTTCGTTTCTGAGTCTTTTCAAGTTTATCGTCTTTTTCTGTTCCTGACATCAGTGTTCTGCGCCATCAGTTCCTAAATGTTTCAGAGAGAAGTCATTGCAGTTCTGTTTAATTCATTTTGTAATCATGTCACGATGTTTGCTGAACACTGATCAAACCCAACGTTAGCCTTGATTTGCATTGTTGATCTATAGCTTAAATGCTGCTAAAGGTTGTATCTGGTTCAAATCCATCCTGGACCTTCTGACCACTCTTATTTCTCTCTTCATGAGCGACTCATGAAAGGCAAGCCTTGACCAGATTTACGGGCAGGTGCACGGCGCCCTCCATCATCCACCTTCACTATCTGCCTGTCGGGCCTCAATTTGCGAGAGCTGCTGCTGAGCACTCCCAGGGGACCGCCATGAGGTCCAGAGCACAGTTCTGAGATCTTTTTCCAAGATGGTGTGGGGCGGGGGCCACGGTGGAGGCTGTGAAGAGAGGAAGTGCTGTCAGATGAAGCCTCTTTGTAGTTGGCCTTTGTTGCAGGTGTCCTGCCACTCTTTGTTAAAGCATGCTGTCCAATAATACAACCTGGTCGACATCTGGAGCCCCGAGCCAGACCCAAGCAGCAGCTTAATGATGAGCCCTCCCAAAAATAAACCCTGACAGATGAGCACAGAAGCTGATTAATATCAGGTGATCCGTCTGCACATCGCGCTGAAACTCAAACCATACTTGGTTTAACTAGTTTAACATGACTTCTTCTGTTTCTTGTGATCAGTGTTGATCCCTAATTAAAAAAAGCTATTCTCACACAATTAGTTTGTAACTGTGAACTGAAGTTCAAACAGAGTTCCTCTACAACTTAGTTTGTTTTTAGACACACAGACTCCGTTTTTTTCAGCAGACTCCTGGCCAGTTCCAAACCTCCCTGTTTTAAGATGTTTGATGCTAAATGCAGCTTTATTCTGACATTTAGAATAAAGCTGCTCTCTAGAAAACAGAACACACAGAGATCATCAGTCATATGCCTAGCTGTCAAAGTAAACTGCATCCACTGCTGCCTGGGATAAACCTCTGTAGAATAAGGAGCAACTCTACTGTCCTTCACAGCCAAAAATGCACCAGAACAATGATTTCCAACCCCCAAGTTGTGGATCGGTACCAGTCCGTGGGTCATTTGGTACCAGGCCACAGAGAAAAAAAATACATCATTTTACTTTTGTTTTTTTTATTATCAGATTCTCTCCAGCACATCTGCCAGTCACTCGTGCAATGTCCAGACGTTTGCCTCGTTTATGTGTCTTCAATGCATTTACTATCTTTTTACAGCATCTGCTCCGACTGCTGAGTTAAAGCCTCCAAGCTAGCAAAGTGAAGCAAAAACAACTTTGAAACTTCTGTTCACAATAGATAAAAGTACATATTTGTTTCTGTAGTATTCAGGAATAATCAAATACATATGAAGACAGATCACCATAATCAGGGATTTACAGATATGTGTAGATGGTTAAAAGTTTATAAAAGTTTACAATGAGCATGTACAGGGTAGTACCGTGATGAAATGTGGAATATGGAACAGTGGATATCAGAATGTAGGGGTGTGGAACTGCGGCAGGAGTCAGGAGGGTCAGGTTCAGTAAGGAGACAGCTCTAATAAAAATCCTTCCTTAGTTTGCTGGTTCTTGTTCTGAGGAACCTGTAGCGTTTCAATAAAAAAATGATCAGAAACACAGTTTGAATCTTAAATTCTTTGATAAATGTCCTCCATCATCAGGAAAATGCTACAGAAACATGTTAAAAACACGCAATTTTCATGAGAGTGGGTCTTTAGGTTATGTTGACGGGGTTCCTATCATTTAAAGAAGAACACGTCTGCTAACGGGGCCTTTGATTGTGTGGTGTCTCCTTTTACTATCGGCTGGAACCGGACAAAGAACGTGAACTCAGGGAAAGCAGGTCATTTGGTCATTTGGCGTTCTGGGCATTTCAACAGCAGTTTCTGCTGCGAAGCCGGTGTGTGTTTTGAGCTCTTCACAGTGAGCGGATGCAGCTCCAGGGATGAAGTCAGCGTTGAAAACAAGCCCTCCATCCGTTCATGGAGAGCATCTGTGAGCTGTTAGGACCACTTCATCCCGACCACATGGACACGAGGACGTTTAGCTCCACGAGGATGTTTCTGTCTGCGTTTGAAGAGAAATGTTCAACCACTCTATGCTGAGGAGGAAATGGGCTTTGGTTTTCTGCAGGCCTCTTACAGCTGGTGTTCTACAAAGAAAAACATGTAAAATGACATGAAGTTTTCTCTTAGAATCAGCTTTCTTTCAGGAACGACGTGTGGCCTTGAGGCTCTGCTGCCTCACAGAAGTGAATGTACAGAAAAAGCCTTTATCTTTAATGACATCATTAACCTTTAGTGACATCATTATTTCAGGTTTGCTTTTATTCACAAAGAATTCCAACGTCATTTTCTAAATGCTCAGTTTAGGCCACTAATAATCCTCTGATTTCCTGATCCAAACTTTTCAACATGTTGTTTTTCATGGCTCAGCTTTTATTTTGACATGCAAACACTTTTCATGCAGTTATTTCCCATCTTCTGTCATGATGATGTCATAAATCAAACCAGTGAATCAATGTGGGTTCAAAAGGTTGTTAGTCAAACATTTAAGTAAGTTATTGAAGTGAAACTTCAAATATGATTTTAAATCACAACACTGGAGAATGAATTCATTCAGATTTGAGTCTGTAGGTCCCGTGTGATTGGCCGTTGGCATGCGATGGCGTCTTGCTTTACGCCTCACAGGTTATCACTTGCTGAAATGAACTCCAGTCTCTGCGGTGTGTAAACAGAAGATGGTGTGTGTTTTGTCATTCTTTCGGATGGGTTTGGAGGCTTAAGCTGCGACTGAGGCGAGGACAGACGCGTTTGTGATGAACGGCCTTCAGACTCTTCTGCCGTTGACTCCACGCTCTGCTGTCCCTTCAGGAGACACAGCTGTGAGGAAACATGGAGCTTTTTCAGTCCAAACCCACGGTTCCCCAGCTGGTTCTGACAGCAGCGTCTGCAGCCGCCTTGCTCACAAAGAGCCTGTCAAAGGCCCCGCCTCCTCCTGCAGAGACCTTTCACAGCACAACCCCCCAACGTTTTCCCTGCAGTGTGTCCGAGCTGGTTCCTCCCTAACCCGCTGGAATCCTGTGACGACTTGCTCACAAACCCAGCTTTTTGTTCGTCTGTTTTGGCTCCGAGCCGAGAACATTCACAGATATGTGTGTTTTCTGACAGGGATCAGCGACTGTTTAGTCCAAAGAGCTTTGCTGCTCATTCATGGAGCTTCCTGAGGAGAAGATTCTCCATCAGCTTCTTCATTTGTGCTACTGTGTAACTGTGCAACTATAAAATGTGTTTTTCACACCTCCTGATGTGTCTTTTATTGGTTTCTGTTTGCTGATGCAGCTTAACTTTCCTCAGTTTAATTGTTTTCCATGAAAATGATCTTCTAAAAGACGAATGGGACACTCTTTACTTCTAGTTTGGGATGGGTAGCAGTTCCCGTCCAGAGAAGAACGGAGTCTCCTGATGGGTCTCAGCTGGAGGCAGTGCTTTCTTATGGGAGGGGGAAGCTCCCAGGTGAGCTGAGGCGCGCCAAAACGAGTTGATTTGATTCTATTTTTGTTTAGGCTCAAAGAACAGGTTAAAGGAAGAGAATCCCAAAGAGCAGCCAAACATGCCTGGAATTGTCACAGAGATGCTTTGAGAGGTCGGGCCGCACAGCTGGGATGAGTTTGTTCAGGAGAACCGCTGAAACGGAGATGGCTTTGGCGGCGAGCCAGAGCTGAGGAGGCCCACAGCCATCAGGAGGGTTTGATGCTCAGGCAGTCAGACAGGCGGCGATGTGACCAGAGGAAACAGCTTTATGAAAAAAGGTGAGATGTTGAAGAATGGATGAAGACAGGAACAAGGAAACGCAAACGCAGCTTTTTGGAAAAGTGGTCCCTCAGGCCATCAGTGTGACGACCACAAACGTCTCAGGATTTGAAGATGTTTATGCTTTTAATGTTTACATTTTGAAATTTTACAAAATTTTATCAATCATCACACGATTGCATGTGGATGGTCTGAGAAGTGGGCGGGCCTAAAAAAAGTTAGTCTGTGCCGACATGCAGGCCGTCCTGACTTACTGTCATATGAAGTTAGTCTGTGCCGACATGCAGACCGTCCTGACTTACTGTCATATGAAGTTAGTCTGTGCCGACATGCAGACCGTCCTGACTTACTGTCATATGAAGTTAGTCTGTGCCGACATGCAGGCCGTCCTGACTTACTGTCCTGTGAAGTTAGTCTGTGCCGACATGCAGGCCGTCCTGACTTACTGTCATATGAAGTTAGTCTGTGCCGACATGCAGGCCGTCCTGACTTACTGTCATATGAAGTTAGTCTGTGCCGACATGCAGGCCGTCCTGACTTACTGTCATATGAAGTTAGTCTGTGCCGACGTGCAGACCGTCCTGACTTACTGTCATATGAAGTTAGTCTGTGCCGACATGCAGACCGTCCTGACTTACTGTCATATGAAGTTAGTCTGTGCCGACATGCAGGCCGTCCTGACTTACTGTCATATGAAGTTAGTCTGTGCCGACATGCAGACCGTCCTGACTCTCTGTCATATGAAGTTAGTCTGTGCCGACATGCAGGCCGTCCTGACTCTCTGTCATATGAAGTTAGTCTGTGCCGACATGCAGGCCGTCCTGACTCACTGTCATATGAAGTTAGTCTGTGCCGACGTGCAGACCGTCCTGACTTACTGTCATATGAAGTTAGTCTGTGCCGACATGCAGACCGTCCTGACTTACTGTCCTGTGAAGGTAGTCTGTGCCGATGTGCAGGCCGTCCTGACTTATTGTCCTGTGAAGTTAGTCTGTGCCGACATGCAGGCCGTCCTGACTTACTGTCATATGAAGTTAGTCTGTGCCGACATGCAGACCGTCCTGATTTACTGTCATATGAAATTAGTCTGTGCCGAGGTGCAGGCTGTCCTGACTTACTGTCATATGAAGTTAGTCTGTGCCGACATGCAGGCCGTCCTGACTTACTGTCATATGAAGTTAGTCTGTGCCGACATGCAGACCGTCCTGATTTACTGTCATATGAAGTTAGTCTGTGCCGAGGTGCAGACCGTCCTGACTCTCTGTCATATGAAGTTAGTCTGTGCCGACGTGCAGGCCGTCCTGACTTACTGTCATATGAAGTTAGTCTGTGCCGACATGCAGACCGTCCTGATTTACTGTCCTGTGAAGTTAGTCTGTGCCGACATGCAGGCCGTCCTGACTTACTGTCCTGTGAAGTTAGTCTGTGCCGACATGCAGGCCGTCCTGACTTACTGTCATGTGAAGTTAGTCTGTGCCGACATGCAGGCCGTCCTGACTTACTGTCCTGTGAAGTTAGTCTGTGCCGACGTGCAGACCGTCCTTACTTACTGTCCTGTGAAGGTAGTCTGTGCCGACGTGCAGACCGTCCTGACTTACTGTCCTGTGAAGGTAGTCTGTGCCGACATGCAGGCCGTCCTGACTTACTGTCATATGAAGTTAGTCTGTGCTGACGTGCAGACCATCCTGACTTACTGTCCTGTGAAGTTAGTCTGTGCCGACATGCAGACCGTCCTGACTTACTGTCATGTGAAGTTAGTCTGTGCCGACATGCAGGCCGTCCTGACTTACTGTCCTGTGAAGTTAGTCTGTGCCGACGTGCAGACCATCCTGACTTACTGTCCTGTGAAGTTAGTCTGTGCCGACGTGCAGGCCGTCCTGACTTACTGTCATGTGAAGTTAGTCTGTGCCGACGTGCAGGCTGTCGGTGCCTCGGTGAGGCTTTAGAGGGAACAGGTGGAGCTCCTTAGGATGTAAGAAAAGAGCAAAGGCATAACAAGGCCCCTGTGGTTTCTTAAGTGTGCCCCCATTTACAACACGGACCCGCATATATCCGGGTTATAATCATTAGGAAGCAGTTCAGCAGGAGTTCAGCTGGAGTTCAGCGGCCTGTGGAGGCCTGTTGGGAGCCCATCAAGCCGGGTTTCCCTGGAACCACAGCGGAGCATCTGACCAAACGTCTCACAGGGCTCTGTCACAGGATTAGGTTGCAGATGGAGGCTGGTTTCTGCTGCGGAGGTTGGCGACACCAGATTTGACGTTTAATGCAAACAAGAAAAAAGAGAATTGCAGGCGCCGCTGTCCCACTTCGCCCCCAAATAACGATTAAGGTTCTATCAAATATCAGTGGGGAGCTAAAGCGGCGTCTTCTACACACCTCAGCGCCACAGCGAAACGTGATCACGCCCGCTAAGTGCAGCATCAACTCGCCGTAACCATTAGACTTTCTTAAACACGCAATAACCCGAGCTTTGCCTCAAAGGCTCCGACTCAACAAGACAAAACGAGAAAAAGACTCAAAGAGCCCCGTCTAGGTGAAAACGGGCCTCGAAGGGATGGCTTAATCCTGAAATATGGACCTGTGACGAATGTCGGAATTTAGCAAGAAATCAGATCCAGTTTCAGCAGACTTTACTGGCTCTGATGCAGATTGGTTTGAGCGTGGGGACATCGTGAGCTCCGGCTCTCGTCCTCGTCTTTCACTGCTGCTTTTGTGCAGGTGATAATGAAAAGTGCCAGAGAAGCACGTCGCGAGCTCTTTCACCTGGAGAAAGGCGAGCTGTCACGTCAACAATGATGCTTGAGCTGAACACTTGAGCTGTTTGATTTCTTGTTGTTTTACGGGGCGAGGCGCCTCACTCCAGCCTTTTCATTTTCTCCGTTTGATAGGCTGAAATGCTGCCGTTGTGAGCGTGCGCCAACACGCCGACACTGCTGCAGAATACAGGTGTGTGAGCGGCCGCACAAACGCCGTCAGCTCAGGACCTTCGACGTGCAAAAGTGAAAGGCTTCTCAGACAAGAAAATGGCTCCAGTGGAGCCTCTTGAAAGGGCAGAGGTCAGGTCAACGAGAACTCTTGAGAAAACGCCAAAAACTGTTGAAATGACCAGATCCAAAAGAGAAAATCATCGTCTGAAACGTTCATATTTATGTACTTCAGTAAACAGACCTGTTGAGGTTTAAAAGTCAGTCCGTTATTCTGAATGACATGGATGAAAGTAGATGAACACGTCATGATCAAAAGTTTCTGTCATTTTCCTTCAGCAGCGTGTTGAATTGGACCTGTGTGTTTGTGGTTGCCATGTCAACGGTCTGTTGACGGTTCTGGTTCTTTCTGAGTCACTGATCACGGGCCGTCAACCAAACCGACCTTCAGGTAGAAACAATCAGTCCAGTTCAAGCTGCTTCTTCTGTTAAAGAAAGTACTTCATGAACGCTAAAGAGCAGGAAGCATCAAAAGATCTCACCTTTCAGAATAAAAGTCCTTTTTTTTTACAAACTAAAAGTTTGTTAAAACTTTTAACACGATCAGAGAATTTTCTTCCAACTAAAAGTTTGTTTTAGAATAAAAAATTGACATTTTTTTGTGAAAGAAAACTGAAGAAAGTGCAGCAAAACCTGAGATCCAGCAGATCCACAGCTACTGTAATGACAGGATCACTTACAAAATAACTGAGTTTTAGCCACAAAACTGCAAAAATACTCAAATTAATGAGATGTTTCTGCTTGATTTGATGCTATTGAGATGTTGCATGAAGGTTATAGTTATTGTTATTCAAAATAATCTGTAACTTTGGGAAGAGATTACCTGTGAAACTACATTTCAACAAGTTTGAGACAAAGCTGTCTTTATAAGAACTTTTCTAAAACATTTGAAGTTTGACTTGAAACTTAAAAACTGTTGAGGAGTTACAGACTATCAGAAACATTTCTTTTTTTTCATGCTTTTATTTGTTTATTGCTGTTTTATTTTTGCCTGTTTTGAGTCTTTTGATAAAAGAAAATGCATGAAAGTGTGTCTTCCTGTTCCTGTCATCTGTTCCCTGCATTCCTATAACTTCAGTTACTGATTACTCTGCTTCTACAAATGCTGACACGCACGAGCATGTCAACACAAACACACTCGATACAGAAAAAAGGTCCAGCCCTTCACAGAAAGTGAAGCCAAAAAGATCAGCGCCTCCTCTGATGAGAACCCTTTCTTGGTTCTCCTCTGCAAATGAAGGAGGCTTTGAGAAGAAGATGTTGCCCAAAAATGAACCTCCACGTGTTGGCAAACAAACCTTGGCTTTGAAATGTGCTTTTTTGTGATCACATGAACATTTTCAAACCTTTTGCAGCCAAACCTCTCATTTTTAAGAGGATCACAGTAAAAGCAGCATCACTGAAACCAGGACAAATGTCATCATCTTCACAGAGCAGATGAAGAGCAGCACAAAACAAATATTCCCGAAAAGTTTGAATCCGTATTTACATTAAACACTCGCCGTGTTTGACCACAAAAGACCTGGAGCTTGTTTGATGTTGGATTCCTGATGGAAGAAGGCCTTTATGAAATAAAGCTGTTGCATAAATACCAGTGAAACCTGTGTTCCGTTGATGTTGTTCTACGGCTAAAAAAGCATGAACCAAACACAGGAACCTACCAAGAACTGAACGCTGACGCTGATGCTGTCACCGATCTAACTGCATGAGTGCAGAGAGGAGTTGGATCACATCTTCAACCCAACGTGCAGACCAGCCCCCCAGGCAAACCCGATCAGGTGTTATTGCAGAAGTGATGCAGATCTTTCTGTGTGACGGACAGACGCTTTGATCTGCAGCCTGGAGGAGACGTGAGCGCGTTCGAGCCGCCTCCGCCATCAGCTGAGTGTGTTATTGAGACCCGATCCCCCTTTATCAGCCATGTTCAGCACCAATGTGACGGCAGGAGCATGATAATGACCCCCCCGGGAAAGCAGCACTTTGGTCAGAGAGCCGTACCATAAAGAGGTCAAGCAGCTGCAGCTTTTTGACAAATCTCTCTGAGATGGTTTCAAAGCAGCGCAGCGGCCCCTCCACACCCCCACTGTCACCTCCTGCTGCTGGAAGTATCTGAGAGATTTGAGCGTCTGCCCTCATGCAGGGATGGACACGACAAAATAAGGTTATTCGTGACTTTCTCATAAACACAGATGGAAATTCTTTGCAAAACTGCAGAAAAAAATACATTTTTACAAAGTTTGGCCTAAAAAAGACTGAAGTAGTTGAAGCATCAAGAATATTAGAAGACTTTTGTCATTAATAATGAGAATAAAAGTTTTGTTTCAAAAAGATACTTGTGTAACTCTTTCAAAATCATCTTAAAGAACCTTTAGTCTTTGACTTTTTATTAGTTTAGAAAGAAAAGAAAAATATAAAACAGTTTTCTGCTGAAACTTTTTCATGCTGGAGGCGGCGTTCATTAAGGCACAAACATTTGCTGAAAAGTATAGAAATATTAAAGACAGTTTTAGAAAATTACAGTTAAAAACCTGTAAAATAGTATCAATAAATATAGAAAGAGAAAAAACGTCATCATCTGTGTCTGAAAGTTAATATCATAGTAAAAACTGTAATAATAACCTAAAATGAAAACAACATTTTTATTAAAAGTTTTTGTAAAATGTAGTAAAATACAAATAACTGCGAACTGAAGCTGAATAATGCAGAACAATGCTATGAATGGAACCCTGAGACAGACTGCCGACCTGTCCAGGACGTATCCTGCCTTCAACCACAAGTGGACGGGTTAGGCTCCAGCATCCCCGTGACCCCGAAAGTTTTTGATTAAAAAAATGAATTTCACTGATCACGGGCCGTCAACCAAACCGACCTTCAGGTAGAAACAATCAGTCCAGTTCAAGCCGCTTCTTCTGTTAAAGAAAGTACTTCATGAACGCTAAAGAGCAGGAAGCATCAAAAGATCTCACCTTTCAGAATAAAAGTCCTTTTTTTTTTTACAAACTAAAAGTTTGTTAAAACTTTTAACACGATCAGAGAATTTTCTTCCAACTAAAAGTTTGTTTTAGAATAAAAAATTGACATTTTTTTGTGAAAGAAAACTGAAGAAAGTGCAGCAAAACCTGAGATCCAGCAGATCCACAGCTACTGTAATGACAGGATCACTTACAAAATAACTGAGTTTTAGCCACAAAACTGCAAAAATACTCAAATTAATGAGATGTTTCTGCTTGATTTGATGCTATTGAGATGTTGCATGAAAGTTTTTGATTAAAAAAATGAATTTGACCTTAAAAGCACAATCAGCAAAAGAACAAAAAAGCTACAGACACAATTAAGCCGAAGAAATTTCAATGCAAGAAAAGAAAATGATTTAACTAAAAACATGTAAATCAGTAAAAGCTGAATGACTGAATATCGTTTCAATTGTTTCATACATGTATTTATTTATTTAACAAAAAAGTTAGTGAACCCTGAAAAGCTCAAGTCTTTGGCTAATTATTAGCAAAAGAAAATGAAAGAAAAAACAGTTGAATTAAATATGAAAGTAGCAGATTTGAATTCATTGTAATCTCATTTAAAGTATTTTAACATTTTATTTTTACTGTAAAAACTAAAAGAACAGGAAGTTAAAAATCTATGGACAAAAAAACAGAAAAAGTGACGGAACAAACGTTGATCAAAAGATGACGTCTCACTGTTCTACACAATGTATACGTGAAAGTTTGACCATCCTTTAAAACAATCTTTGCTCTTTTGTTTCTATCATTTCATTGTAAAGACGGCTCGCAGGAAGTTTAAAATGAAGAGCTTGATTTGATCATTTTTGACAAACATGTTCATCCCTAGAGTGAGTTTATAAACTCCAACATCTTCATGCATCTGCAGCTGAACATGCTGTTATTCACTCCCATCATTTTGAATCATTTTCCAGTTTTCCTCAGGTTTGTTCCTCTTATGTTGAAGGCAGACCATAACGGTCCATCATGGCTGATGGTGATGGAGAGTCAATAGAGCGTGGCCAAACAACGAGGATGCAGGTGTTGTTCACCTGAGATCAGAGGAGGTCCCGATCAAAGAGGAAACCCAGACCGGCTCGATTCTCTGCTCTGAGAGTCAACAAGCCAGTTTATCGTTCATGCTAAAGTTGACGGGATGATGGCATTTAGATTAAGATCGCGATCGTCCATCAATACGTGAAAGTGTGTCAGAATGATGCATCGCGTCTTCTGTGGACGAGCCTCTGTGAGCAGCTGTGCGGTGCGGTCCTCATGTCACCTGGATCATATCTGTCTTGGTGGCGGTTTGAGATCTTGAGATGAAATACCTGCAAACCAGAACCTGAGAGGACGGCTTCAACTCTGAATGATTTATTTTGTCCTGGACTTTCATGCTGAAACAACTACGGATGCCAAATGTCCAGCAAGAAACCCACCAGAATTCTGGGAAAACTAAATGTCTGCTGGGCTGTTATTTGAGGTTTCACTTCTTCCATTGGTCTGAGTTTTTTTTTTTGTTTGGACCGAGTTTGTGGTTTAAGTGGTTTTCATTTCAAACTTTGCCAGGTTTGAGCCATTTTAGCAATAATTTCTTTTTACATGTTGATTCTACCACAAAGTTTAAGAAAGAACGAGTGAACGAATGAATGAAGGAACAAACAAGCAATTGATTTATGAAGCACTTTGCATCTCCCTCAGGGCACCAAACTGCTTTACGGTATAAAGAAAGACAAAAAAAGGTTGTTAGCATCATCGTTATATTGTAATTATAATATAATCTTTACATTTTTACATTTAAGATTTGCTTAGCCAGAAACGAACCGAGACCACCTCAAAAGATGAGTCAGAAAGCGGTTCCTGGTGTGCGTATTCAGACTATTATCAGGGAAACGAACTCTGGTTCACTTTAAACAGACCAAATGTGTCTAGTCTGAATACAGCCTATATATTAAGATAATTAAAGAACTATATATAACGACATGAGTATTTTTAAGTATAACTAGATAAAGCCGATACTGGAGACAACATGGATGTTGGTTTCTAAACAAAAGTGCTGCATTTGAACCTGTAACACTTGAGCTTTCGCTCCGGTGTTGATCATTTTTGAATTACCCGATGCAACTCTTCTGGAGAGTCAGTCAGGAACAACCATCTTCTTGGAAACGTTGCCTCAAAAGAAATCCATCAAACATGATTTATGGTCTGCCCTTCAAACCAGGCAGAGTGAGAAAAAAGTAGCAGATGTTTTGAACAGACATGTCGGATGATGTGTATGAGCTTCCTTTGACTTGACCCACTTCCTGCTGTGTGACGGATTGGCTGGCATTTCTACCTGTGAAAACAGACGCTTTCTTCATGGAACGGGTCTGTTTTGTTGAAGTCCACGGCTTTGTTCACGCTGTCGTCATCATGTGACCACCCAAAAAGAACTTCATCCGTCAGAAGACGCCAAACATGATGCTTAAGATGACACAACAGGAAATACAAAATGTGTTTCAAAGAGCTTTTTTAGGTGTTTTTTCTTTGGCACCTCAAAAATAGCTCTTTACAGTTCCATTACCTCCCCATGCCAAAAGTACTTCTGGTACTCAGTACCTGCCAGAAATACTCCTGAATACTCCAATCAAGAGCGTAATTATGACTATAATTTTTATAAGAAACGAGAAAAGAAAGAGATGAGTAAAATAACAAATGAGGTTACACTATGTCCAATCACTAGCATTAGACACCTACCATCACCACGTCCCACCGAGTAATAAGCTGGTTTTATCTTGTAGTACACATGATGGCGATCAACACAAGGTGGTCATCATCCGCTCCTCCTTCTCACTCAGGGTGCAGAAAGAAAAGAACACAACAGGATAAAATAACGAAGAGCACAACAGAGGAAAGCAGCCAGACAACAAAACACAGAGACAAAAACCTACACTTAACCCCAACCTGCCCAGACAAACAAAAGTAACCGTATCCCATAATTCCTTGCAACAGCAGGGCCAATGTGTCTGTGACCGTCATGTTTGAGATGACCCTGGCAGACGCAGCGCTGCTCAGATCGACTGGTGCTGGTGCATGCTGGTTAGTTTTTTCATTTCAGGAAAGTATTACAGTTTTGGTTACACTGTTGTTCCTGTTTGCTTAGTATGAAATTCAATGAAAATCAAAGCTGTAATTGTTCACCCATTTAAAATAAAGGTACGTACACAGTCAGTGTATGACTGCAGTTGTTCTCTTCCTTATTTCATATTATGATGCAAAAGGACGTCTGTTTTATTGATCAATATTTACATTCAAGATGCTCTGAATTCTACGTTTCGACTTCCAGAAAAGAGCGTATTTCCACTTTTTGCTGTCCACTTAAAGCACTGAATTTGAAGAGGAAGAGGATTTTCTAGAGCGTTGTCTAAACATTGTGGAAACTGTCGTTCACCGCTAAACTCCCACTCACTGCCGTTGCAGGAGGCGAGCAGTTCACCCTGAATACAGAGGAGGAGTTGGACACGCTCCCACCTGTGAGAAGATTCCAGCTAAGGAGAACACCTGAAATCCTACTGGATCAAACTTTACTCCAAAAGAGCTTTTCCTTTTGTTCTTTCAACTGACAGAATACAGAATATAATAACACCACCATTTCTTCCTGGAAGTGATTAGCACGAATGCATTTAATAAATTTCATGTTTTTCCAAGTAAAAATAATGGATGTAAAATACATTTCTTTCACATTGAAATGTGATTTCAGCTTTTAAATGCTTATCAAAACATTTGGATTCTTTACATTGATTCTGTCTAAAGGTGGACCAGTAAGGACGTAACCGTATATCTGTTAATAATAGCATTTATTCCAGAAATTTGGCAGCTGGCCTGTCATTTATTACATACCGGCGTTTAACCTGTGGCAGTGAGGAAGAGACAATTCTTCTCTTCTGAACACGAAGGTTTATTCTCTGTGTGCCAACAATAAAAAGGCAGGCGAGTACGCCTTATATATCATGAACAACCAGGCCGCCCCTTCAGCAATCGCAAAACCCGCTGGGTGTGCAGCACAAAGGTAAAGGAAACACCAAAAACTAGCGTCTATTAGATACAGGCGTCTATGAGAGGCCGGCGTCTATTAGAGGCCAGTGTTTATTAGAAAGCGGCGTCTATTAGAGACCGGCGATTATTAGAGACCAGCGTCTATTAGAGACCGGCGTTTATTAGAGACCGGCGTCTATAAGAGACCGGCGTCTATCAGAGACCGGCGTCTATCAGAGACCGGCGTCTATCAGAGAGCGGCGTCTATTAGAGACCGCGATTATTAGAGACCGGCGTTTATTAGAGACCGCCGTCTATCAGAGCGCGGCGTCTATTAGAGACCGCGATTATTAGAGACCGGCGTCTATTAGAGACCGACGTCTATTGGAGACCAGCGTCTATTAGAGACCGGCGTTTATTAGAGACCGGCGTCTATAAGAGACCGGCGTCTATCAGAGACCGGCGTCTATCAGAGCGCGGCGTCTATTAGAGACCGCGATTATTAGAGACCGGCGTCTATTAGAGACCGACGTCTATTGGAGACCAGCGTCTATTAGAGACCGGCGTTTATTAGAGACCAGCGTCTATTAGAGACCGGCGTTTATTAGAGACCGGCGTCTATAAGAGACCGGCGTCTATCAGAGACCGGCGTCTATCAGAGAGCGGCGTCTATTAGAGACCGCGATTATTAGAGACCGGCGTTTATTAGAGACCGCCGTCTATCAGAGCGCGGCGTCTATTAGAGACCGCGATTATTAGAGACCGGCGTCTATTAGAGACCGACGTCTATTGGAGACCAGCGTCTATTAGAGACCGGCGTTTATTAGAGACCGGCGTCTATAAGAGACCGGCGTCTATCAGAGACCGGCGTCTATCAGAGAGCGGCGTCTATTAGAGACCGCGATTATTAGAGACCGGCGTCTATCAGAGAGCGGCGTCTATTAGAGACCGCGATTATTAGAGACCGGCGTTTATTAGAGACCGCCGTCTATCAGAGCGCGGCGTCTATTAGAGACCGGCTTTTATTAGAGACCAGCGTCTATTAGAGACCGACGTCTATTGGAGACCGGCGTCTATTGGAGATCGGCGTCTATTGGAGACCGGCGTCTATTATAGACCGGCTTTTATTGGAGACCGCGATTATTGGAGACCGCCGATTATTGGAGACCGGCGTCTATTAGAGACAGCCGATTATTAGAGACCGGCGATTATTAGAGACCGGCGTCTATTAGCGACCGGCGTCTATTAGAGACCGGCGTCTATTAGAGACAGGCGTCTATTAGAGACCGGCGATTATTGGAGACCGGCGATTATTGAAGACCGGCGATTATTAGAGACCGGCGTCTATTAGAGAACGGTGATTATTAGAGACCGGCGTCTATTAGAGAACGGTGATTTTTAGAGACCGGCGTCTATTAGAGACCGGCGATTATTGGAGACTGGCGATTATTGGAGACCAGCCTCTATTGGAGATCGGCGTCTATTGGAGACCTGCGTCTATTGGAAACCGGCGTCTATTAGCGACCGGCGTCTATTAGAGACAGGCGTCTATTAGAGACCGGTGATTATTATAGACCGGCGATTATTAGAGACCGGCGATTATTAGAGACCAGCGTCTATTAGCGACCGCCGTCTATTAGAGACCGGCGTCTATTAGAGACCGGCGTCTATTAGAGACAGGCGATTATTAGAGACAGGCGATTATTAGAGACCGGTGTGTATTAGCGACCGGCGTCTATTAGAGACCGGCGATTATTATAGACCGGCGATTATTAGAGACCGGCGTCTATGCGAGAACTGCGATTTTTAGAGACCGGCGTCTATTAGAGACCGGCGATTATTAGAGACCGGCGATTATTAGAGACCGGCGATTATTGGACACCGGCCTCTATTGGAGATCGGCGTCTATTGGAGACCTGCGTCTATTGGAAACCGGCGTCTATTAGCAACCGGCGTCTATTGGAGACCGGCGTCTATTAGAGACAGGCGTCTATTAGAGACCGGCGATTATTAGAGACTGGCGTCTATTAGCGACCGGCGTCTATTAGAGACCGGCGTCTATTAGGGACAGGCGTCTATTAGAGACCGGCGTTTATTAGAGACCGGTGTCTATTAGAGACCAGCTTTTATTAGAGACCGGCGTCTATTAGAGACCGGCCTCTATTAGCGACCGGCGTCTATTAGCGACCGGCGTCTATTGGAGACCGGCGTCTATTGGAGACAGGCGATTATAAGAGACCGGCGATTATTAGAGACCGGCGTCTATTAGAGACCGGCTTTTATTAGAGACCGGCGTCTATTAGAGACCGGCCTCTATTAGCGACCGGCGTCTATTAGCGACCGGCGTCTATTGGAGACCGGCGTCTATTGGAGACAGGCGATTATTAGAGACCGGTGTCTATTAGAGACCGGCGTCTATTAGAGACCGGTGATTATTAGAAACCGGTGATCATTCCAGCACAGACAGAATGCTGATGGTTAACGGGTTCATTTTGCAGTGAAATTCGGTCACAATTGCAGACAACAGCAGATGAACATTTCAGGATTGATTGAAATGATGAGAACATTGTATTCTGTTCTGATCAGCACTGGCTGTGAACGTTTCTTTTCTCTTTGAATCATCAATCTCCGTATCAAAAGTCCTCTTCATTTTCATGCCGATCAGTTTTTCTGGAGACACTTCCTGTCTTTGCTCAATAAGCCATGTTCGAACCAGTTCTTCTCATTCAAATCGCTCTCTTCCTTTGAACCTCCACTAGGAAATGGTTAGCTTGTTTGTGCAGCCGTATGCTCCATATAACCATCTGCTTGTGCCGTTCCAAATGTGGTGCAGATTCCTCAACAGAATGTTCTTTGGCGTATGCCAACACACCAAGTTTAATCACTACATCGAGTGCTTTTTGACCATTGCTAAACGATAAAGGATGCATGGAGGACATGCAGTATTCAATGGTTTACTCTTGTTAAAACTTTAAAATAATAGTAATACAATCAACTGCTACAGAGGGCCTGAGGGCCCCCAAACTGCTAAGTCAGCCACTGCTCCCAGCATGATTAATGTACACGAACAACAGAGATTCTTTTGTTCCTTAAAAATATTCAAATTGGTTGTTTTCTATTTGTTTCAATGTATTAGTACCTTTATTTGTCCAGGTACAGATATTTTAGAACAAGTTCTTATTTACAAACATGTCTGTGCTCATTTATACTGTCTCATTATATACATTTTATACATATTTTTACTGTCTGTTCTTCTGTGTAATTATAAACCCTCAGGTAAAAAGTTTGGATCAGTTGAAAATGTTTTGGTTGAAATAAGAGTGGTTGATCTCTCCTGGCTAACCTGCATGGCTGCATTTACGGCTGCATTTGGTTGCATGTTTGCTGAAATACTTTCACTGCAGTGAAAAGTTGAACAGGAGAAAAAAAGACGTGTGAAGCCTCAATAAACTCAGACACGGGGGGAGCGCCCTAATTGACCTGATACCAAGGTGTCCTCTGTTCTCTGAAGCTGCCGCCAAAAAGTCCCCCTCCCATCCAGAGCTCCCCCATGGACCCCCACCCCCTGAGCCAGGTCTCATCTCCACAACTGGAAAGAGGAAAACGGCAGGTTTCCGTTTGCTGCTCCTCTTACAGAGGCATCTTTGACACAGAAAGGACACGAGGAGATCCATGAAGCATCTCCTTTCACCGAGGGACGGGGTGTCTCCAGGGAGCCATCTGTCTTCCTTTGCAAAGTGCTTTTTAGTATCAGGTGCATCTTGAGAACACATCTCACATTCCTGACTGAATTACTCGAAGATTTCCCTCATAAAAGAAGAAAAAAGAGCAGCTGGCTGATCATGACCCTCACACGCTGCGGAGAACTAAAACTTTTCACATGGCGCTGCAGGAACAATGTTTGTCTCATTTTTTGGAGCAGACATGTCTTTTACTTAATGCTATACAAACCTAAAAACAGTCTTTCAGCTTCCTGATTCCTGCTGAAAAAAGTCTCATAAGTTTAAGGGGAAATGTAGCTTAAAGGTGTTGTTAAATGATTTAATCTGAAAGCTTTTTTGTCCTTGAATGGTCAGTGATCCAGCTTCCTCACGTTGATGTTCAGTGTCCTCAGTGCACACTTCTGACACCAGCAGAACCCAGCAGAACCCACCAGAAACGATGTTTTTCCAGATTCTGTAGATGGTCAGGGCTGAGATTCTTTCTCCTTCTGTCAAACTGCCAGCCTTCCTTCTGGGTTTTTGAAGTTGTTTTATGAATGAATGAATAAAACACATATTTTTGTGTCTCAGGAATTATCAGGAATGTTTCTTTTACTGCTAAATCTGGACGAACTTTCATGTCCTTGTCATGAACTAACTGGAACATGCTGAAACAAACTGTCACCCATGAAGATGTTTCGATGACTTTTACAACTTTGAGCAGAAACCATGAAGGTTGGCTTTGTTTTCTCCACAGAAGATCTCCTCGTCTCTGCTTTGTGTTTCCCACCTCCCTGATGCCGCTGACCTTCAAGGCGTCAGGGTGACTTATGGTCCAGTCCTGGGGTGGGATGCATCTGGTTGGGCCATGCACCGTCCACCTCTTTGCTCCATATGGTTCTGCTTGGTTCCAGGGTGAATGTGGGGAGATACTTGTTAACCTCTGGTATGTGGCAGCTGCACTTGCTGATGCTCATCTCTGAAGTCTAGAGGTTCTGTTCGTCATGTGTGACATCGTTCACTGGCACCATCAGCCAAACGTTGACTTTTAGAACAGAATATTACTTTAAAAAAATGTTCAACTTGAATGACAGACGTGTACTTTTCTATTTTCAGAGAAAGGCTTCTCTTTGGAGAGATGAGGCGAACGCAGGTGAACTCAAAGGCGTTGAAAGCAGTAAATGAACATATATCCATACATTTGCAGCATCAAAATGTGCTGGCATGAAATGACACGGCGCCGTCAGACTCTTGGGCGTCTGAAACTATTGGTTTTTTACAGATTAACAAACTTGATGGACTCTTTTCCAGGAAGTGAGCCAACGTGTTTTTCCAAATCAAAAAAAGACAGTAGATATGTTAAGACGGGTTAAAATGATACGCTGCACCTTTAGAAGCAGACCTGGAGTTTCGTAGTTAGACTCACCGGTTTCACCAGAGAGGAAAGCCTGACGAAGGGAAAAACCCTGCCCCCTTTTGGACCACGCTGACTGTATATGAGAACTGGAACGAGTGACTGTGACATCTTTAACAGAATTGGTTTACAATCAAATGATGTTAATTCAGCCGCCATTTTGCGGTGATACAGATACCACCATGTTGGAGCTGGACGCTGTCAGTAAGCAGTGATGGGTCTGAGTCAATGTTTCTATGGCAACTCCTCACCAATCAGGAGTGAGCTTGTTGCTACTACTTGAGTAGAGGTGTGGCGGGTTACATGAACTCTTTTAAACCATTTGAATGTTGGACTTAGGGACCAGCAGGCTCCACCCACATTTATTGAGGCTTCTGGTTGGTCAGTTTATGACTTAAGTAACTTGAACTACAGAAACAATATCCTGGAAAAAAGAGGATTATCAAGAAGATTTTAGAAAATGTATCAGATCAGGAATGGTCATTCTGACCAATAGAAGTTCTGAGTAAAAGTGTTCATTTCTCTGTGGAAGTCTATGGGACTTTGGCTTCTTGGAGCCAGCAGGTACTTCCTGTTTGGAACGCCAGGGAGGAGCAAAAGCAAAACTGTAAGACTCATTTTCAGCATCACATGCAGAATTTAACCTGGAAAAGCTAAAGGTAACCTGAACGAGTGAGACACAAAACAGCTACATTTGGGAAGGGCAGACTTCTTCAAGAGGAAACGTGTGTTACACTGCATTTGCTGCCTCACTGGGATGGATTGGTTCCGCCTTTCTCTGCCTAATTATTTCCTGTTCGATCCCATCAGAAACTGCAGAGACTCCTTTTATAGAGTCTGGCTCCAGACAAACAGGCCTTCATGTTTTCATGATCCAAAAATGAGTCAATCTCCTCTGACATTTGGACCCACAGAACATCTGACTTTCTCGTTTGTGAGGAGCTTTGGCCCACAGCAGCTGCGTTGCTCCACGGAGACTAATTGTTTCAGCGAACTGTCCTCTCATCTGGACCCAAACAGCCTGAGGAACCTGGAGGCTCTGCTGCTCTGATCAGTTAAGAAAAGCTGACACCCACATCCAATCGCGTTGTTCCATAAAAAAGGTAATTTATGATCCATTACCAGCACTTTCTTTCTTCTCTCGCTCTTCTCCTCTTTTCCTTCACATCAGCTCGCTGTGACCCAACAAAGCCATTCTTTGGTGGCGGCTTTTCTCAGGATCGCTGTAAAGCGAGGGAGGAAGGCAAGCGTGAAGGCCAAGTGTTAGGCGCTGAAACAGAAACTATACAGCTCATCAAGCTCATTCATCTTGTCGGATATGAAGTCCGGGAACGCCGAGTGTGAGGAATTTCACACACGCTCATCTTTCTCAACTCACTCCATATATCATATCAGAGAGCAGGTTACATTTGAAAGTCACAGATTTGATTCCTTAAATGTCTCTGAGATCCAGTTCTTGTCCAGCATCTCTCCTGGTCTTGGAGATCAGATGCATCTGGATGACCATCAAACAGGTAGTTTGGAGATTTATTTCTCTTTGTGTCTCTTGCAGTTCTGCAAAGGGGAGAGAGAGGAAAGCTAATACCTGCCTGAAAACAACATCTTGCAGAAACATGCAAACCCGATGAAGTCAGCGCGGCGCTGCCGCTGCTGTGCCGCGTTCACCTCCAGGCCACAGATGAAAGACAGGTGTGATGAGGCAACAGGCAGGCGGAGCCAAACTTCTGATGGTTTGAGCTAAACAAGACCTTAAATCTTCATTCTTTCATCTACACAGACGACTCAATGAAAGAAAGCTCACAACGCATTGGCGTCTGTCGCTGAGCCGCTCTGACGCTAAATGACAAAGTTCTGCTCGCCATTCTAACGCAGCTTTACTGAGCTGTTCAAACAGACTGAAGCAGAAAAATCAGAGAACAGAAGACATAATATCCTAACCAGAAAAAGTTTAAAGGAAAGAAACAACTACACTTTAACAAATATTAGAACAAATGTTTCTTAAACAGCTGAACAGTTTTATTGAAAAATATAATATATGAAATGATCAGCAGTATGGCTTTCAGGATAACAGCTCAACATCCAGAAAATATGGCAACAGCTATTGATAATAAAGAGAATATTATGAAAATTAAATGCATCTGATACAATGAATCATTCACCGTTTTACCAAAACGTGAGCATCATGGTATTAGAGGGGTGGTTAAGAAATGGTTGCAAAGCTGTTTAATAAATAGACTTTGATATGTTGAAATTGATGGTAAAGTATCAGAACAAAAGATAATAACATGTGGAATTCCACAAGGCTCTATTTTAGGACCAGGATTGTTCATGATATATTTGTTCATATTCATGTGTATTGTTCATGTTCATATTTAAATTATATCGCTGAGGTATCAAAACATGAGAGCTTGTTATTTTGGCCAATGATACAAATTCTGTTCAGGTCAAGATATATTTTAACCAACCTCAGAAATAGAAAGGGAGTTGGTTAAATTAAAAAACTGGAGGTTAACAAATTATTTGTGAATGAAAGGAAAACAACATTCATGGTTTTTGGTACAGATGAAGCAAAAAAATATATAAAACTTCATTTTGATGGAATACAAATTGAAGGGGTCATTATTGACCACCAGCTTATTTTGAAAATGTAAACAACAAAATATCTCAATCCATACGTATACTTCACAAAACCAAAAGAACACTGAAAAAAATGTTTACATATTTTAATGTTCAACCTGAATTTTTCCTTACTTTCAGTATTGTTGTGAAATTTGTGGAAATATATTTAAAACAAATATTGAACCAATAATTAAACTTTAATAAGCTGTGCTTTTCAAATAGTTTGCCCTTGAGAGTGCAGTCCTTCTTTAAATAAAAAGAGGAACATTATAATTTGAGAGGTAATTATGTCTGAATCACATAGAGCAAGAACAAATGTAAAATGGAGATGTCCTTCTGTTTTTGGAATAAAACTTTGGAATTCTTTGGATAAAGAATTTAAATTAATTAAATCTTTAAAAAAAAATTAGGTTCTCTTTAAAAAATGGGTCAATAAAAGTGAAATTTAATCTGTATTAGTAAATATTTATGTATGTGTATATGTATCTTTAATATATGTATGTATATACTTAAATAATTTGTGTAAGAATGTGTATTTATGAATATGTATTTGGATTAAAAAATGTGATTTTATAGCTGTGGCATATTTGTCAACTTGATGTTAAGCTTTGTTTCTGTGTCAAACTGTCTGTTTTG
Source organism: Oryzias celebensis (assembly GCA_014656515.1). Classification (NCBI taxonomy): domain Eukaryota; kingdom Metazoa; phylum Chordata; class Actinopteri; order Beloniformes; family Adrianichthyidae; genus Oryzias; species Oryzias celebensis. The sequence continues at coordinate 30,409,347 of BNCR01000009.1, read as the reverse complement.
GATGGCTTTGATAAGCATGATGCTTCAGCTTATTCCTTTTTGGTTGATTATCATTTAAAGAAGAAGATTAGCTCCAAATGCTGATGAAGGATCTCAATGGTGGTGCAGTGGTTAGCACTACAGTCTAACAGTGAGAAGGTCCTGGTTCAAATCCCAGCAGAGTTCCTCCTGTATGAAGTTTGAATGTTCTCCTCGGTTATGCGAGGGCTTTATGTGGTTTCCTCCCACAGCCCCAAACCTGCTCAGCTGATTGTTCTGAATCGTCACTGGTTGTGTGTCTATTTAAGCGGTGACCATTGAAAGCTGATTTTTTAAACCTGATTTGTTTTGCAGTTTCTCAAATGTTGTTTTAATTGCCATAAAACTGTGATTTTTCTCATAATGATTTTCATGCCATACATGGGAATTCTTTCTCTGTTTCTGATTTGTCTTCTTCTGGTTCTTCAGATTCCAGTTTTTCTTTTTCCGATTCCAGTCATTTTTTTCCTTCTCTCCAAAAACTAAAAATAAATTTGGGAAACAGGAACAGATAAAATAAATCTGTGTTGGAGCCATAAATCAGTTCAGAATCTGGACTTTTTGGAGACAAAGTTTGTCACAAGTTATGAACAACATACAGCAGAAAAACCTGAGGGTTTCTGGAAGACATTATGATGAACGATTTACTTGCTCAACATTAATCTCACAGGACAGTCAAATAATATCACTTTTTCCCAGGTCCTGTTTGAAATGTGAACATGTTAACTGTTCAAACAGTTAGGTCATAAATAGTTGTTTTTTTCATTTTTTGACTTTTATTTAAAGAATTTCTGTTGGCACATGAAAAAACTCACTCGTGTTTTAAAATGTTTTAACCCTGGGAAACCCACAGGTTTTAACATTTTGGTTTCCATTTACTAACCATCTTTTAATTGCTGCTGCCCAAAAAAACCAACAAAAAAATCTCAAATTCACTTTAAACGCCAAGAAGAAAATTGTTGTCGGGTTTCCTGGGGGGAAAACCAAAGAAAATGAAGTTTTTATGAGCAGCAGGTTTCTTTTAAAGATGAATCTTTAAATTCATCTTTTAAATTTGGATGAAAAGAACCTGTAAGTTCCATCAAAATAGCTTTAAAAAAGTATTAAAAACTGACCAACTTTAATAAATCAGAAAGCTTTGACTCTGCAGAGGATCTGCTTATTTTGTCAAATGTTTGTTTTGATTTTGGTCTTTAACTTGATTTTTTTTATGTAAATTGCTTTGTGTTCCTAATGTTTGAAAAGTACTTTGTAAATTCGCTTCCTCCCACTCCCTTTCAAGCAGTCAATTATCTGATGTCTAGTTATCCTATGTTTGACATGATTACTGTTGCAAATCTTTCTTGTTGTTGATTGTGTTACACATGTCTTGTATATCCTGTCTGCTTGAAATAAACCATTTCAAAATCAAAAAATCCCCAAAATGAATAAAGTTTGATTTGTAATTCTAACATGAGCAGGTCATGGTGGGAGTTTCAAAAACAGCCTTTAAAACACTTCTGGCCACAAAGTCAAACTGCTTTGGCCTTAAGCTGAAACCGTCCTGATGAATGGCTGTAAAGGCAGCACAGGAGTTTGCAGTCTGCTCTTCTCCGTGATCTCCTGGGGCTCGTAGTCCATCTCTTTCATGGATGAGCAAATCAATCCACTGCTGTCATTTTCGGGATTCCTCAGCTGAGGGGCTCTGCGGCGTGAAACAACACCTTGAGCTGGGAGGAAAAAAACAGCGTAGCCTCAACCTCTGATGTGCTTCCCCTCCCTCCCAGCAGTTGTTCGGAGGTTTCAGCACGCAGGCCTGCCGGACCCCCTCCCGTGCCCATGTAATGACCTCATTCCAGTCACCTGCTGCTGAGACCGAGGCTGACCTGCCCTCCGAACCAGAAAATCAGCCGCCTTTTTACTAACTCTGCCGAAAGCCGTGCGGGTCAGCGTGCTGTTTGGACGCCTTAACCTTCTGCACCAAAACCCTTGGCTGCAAACTGCCTTGACTGACAAGAAATGCATGTTGTTGCATGCAAATGGAGCTCTGCTGGAGCACAAGAACGAATGAAAGCCAGCTTTCAAAGTTTTATCCTTCAGGAGGAATAAAGGCAAACTCCAAATGAGCCTCCAGGGATCCAACGGTCACTCTTAAACTGCTGGAACATTTACACTGCCTCCCTTTATTTATTTTTTCCAATTTCCCCTTGATATTTGTTCAGAGGAACAGAGTGTGGAACAGCACAGCGCGCCTCTCTGATGTGAATATGTTTAGGAACATGTGGGGATTTTGTGGTTGCAGTATTATGTTTCCAAATGCTGTTTATTACCAGCTGCAACGGGACATGTGGAAGAAGTTGGGGTGACTTTGGCTCAAACTGTTAAAACATTAAAATGTTAGGTTTCCATGTGCTAAACAAGCAGTCCTGACCTGCAATGAAAACTGAGTCAGATCATGCAACATGTGAGTGATCGTCATGCAACTGTGTGAGCAAACACAGCACAGCTCACTGCACATGCCAAAGGGGCTTTTTAAAGGGTTAACAGCAGCTACGGGCCGCTCAGCCCGCAGTGGCAATTCCCATGAAATCCGCAATATTTCTTTCATTTGTTCTCCGTCCACAATTAGTTGTGGTCAAGCTGATCAAAGGCAGTGGTCCGGCGGGTGTATGTGAACCGGCGTCCACTTGCAATGACATCCACAAAACAGAATGAAATATGAAATATCAAGTTTCCACGGGTGTACGGACTTGTAAAAGAGAATCTGAGGAACAGGAGGGTTTTCACACTGGGTAATGTGAAACATTTGGTGCGGATTGTTGGCCTCCACGCCAGAAGACCAGAGCCAAAACCTGTCAGGCTGTAAAACCAGAAGCAGGCACCAGTTAAAGCAATCACATTCGCTGAGTGCTGTTGATTTAGATGTCATTATGCTTCATGGAACAATGGTGGTTTCCAAATATGTCCTCTGATAACTTTATTAGGGTGAATTAACTAAAGAAATGTGTGTTTCCTGTAGAAATGACACTGCAAGGAGGCGCATTTTATCACCTTTGCTGGAATGTGAAAAACTCTATGCAATCAGCTAGAAAAGGTGTAAATGTAATAAGTCAACAGAAACCAGCCGTTGATGCCATGAAAGTAAGTGAGCATAAACAGAAAAAGTCAAATCTAATATAATTAAAAGTAAAGTGCATGGATGTTTATTGTATTAAAATAACTGTAAAACGGATAAATGTGATGGTCAAGATCTGCTTCATAAAGACAAGTAAGAAAACTGAGAAGAAAATCAAAAAAAATTATTAAAAAAAGAAGAAATAGCAAAACAAGCAAATGTCTGGCTTACAATAGAAACTTTTATCGTTGTAACATTGACAGATAAAAGTAGGATGAATTCATTTCATCATTAATTAAAACAGTAAAAGAATATGCAGCTAAAAAGTGCATCAATGGGTCACAAAAAATAACTCATCACAACTAATTCATCTACAGCTAAAAGGTGCATGAGTCATTAATGTCAAGAATTTAGAATTAGAAGAGAGTTAAAGTTATTAAAACAATCCTAATATTACTAGTAAATACGCTTTAAAAAATCAGCAGATTTTTCAAAACATTCATTTTATATTAAACAGAAACTCTGAAGAGAAATGCAATTCAATAAATCAAAGAGAGAATTTTAAAATGATCAAAAGTCAGACAACATGTTTCTGAATGTTTCTAGTTCACATGAAAAATGGAACATTTTCTAAGTAGTTGAATCCAAAAGCTTTTCAAAAATTTCAAATGAAAAAGCTAAAATGTTCGATGAGTATTACAGTTATACTAAATCTGGACACTTCAGAATAAATCAAAGGTTTTATTATTGTTCTAGTCTTAAAGAGCGACTTTAGGCCGCACGTTAATCCATGTTGGATACATGAACGTTTACTTTTTGGATCAGTGATGGTGCTTTGAGCTCAGAGTATTATGCTGTGTCACAGCGTGCAGCAGAATGCTACACATGATGGATCTGCAGGCCCGCAGAACAAAGCCTGCCTTGGACAAACAGTGAATCTAAACCAAATGGGCCACTTCATCTTTGCAGCACAATTGGTTGTAAATGTGGTGTCAGGTTCCCATGTGTTCACCCACCTCATTTCACCATAAATACTGCATAAAAGCAGACAGATTGTGTGTGTGTGTGTGTGTGCGTGCACGTGAACTGTGTTTCTGTTGTCCCCAAACAAAGACACAGACTTTGTTCAAATTAGTGTTGACTGAGACAGGTGTTGCGTGGTCATTGACCTTTGGAGGTCGACTGAAACACTGCGAGGCTGTGTAAGCAAATAAATAGCCATACGTTAAAGTGGGGGGGCTGGGGGCTGTGTCACAGAAGTGTAAGAAGGAGAAGCTTTATCTGTTTAGCAGGTTTCCTGCTACTGAAGTGTCGGGCTGAACCTCTTTGAGACAGATGACCTGAAGCTTTTAATTGCTTCCCATGGTTTTCCCATCTGCAGGGGGAGAATATCAAAAAAACTCATTATTCTGGATCTTATTAAAATCTAAAAAAATGTGTCAGTTGGCCGTCCAAACAGAATCATTTAGTCAAATTTAGGAAATTCAGCATGTATAGTTAAAAATGGCACAAAAATACAGTTGGACTAAAGTAAATAAAATGTGAAGACAGACATGCTGATGCAAGTTAAGTTAGATGTTGTGGGTTCCTCACATGTTAACCCTTTAAAACCTGTGTTTCAGCTTTAGTCATTTTTTAAATGACTGTAACTCTTCAACCATTTACGCAATCTATGTAATTCCACTGTACTTTTCCCCTTTAGGCAACACCCAGCAAGAAGCTGTTTTTCTCAGCTTCCGATTCCGTTGGAATGATGTTCATTGAATGGTCCAAGAGCTGCAGTAGGTCAAACAGGGTGTGTTGCTGGTGACATCTCCATTGTTAAAGGTGTTTTATTGAGCTTTTTCTGTAGAAGCATATAATAAGTTGGGCCAGATTCATACCTAATAAGCTTTACTTCTAATATTAATAAAACTAAATGGTTTTATTTTCTAGGTCAACAGTGTCACTGAAGGCACAGCGAGGAACAAAGTGATGGCTTCTGATGCTGAGTCTCCACGGTACCACCAGACTCACACAGCGAATCTGGTTCAGGCACAAAATATCAATAAAACTCTTGAGATTGTTCTCAGGAGACACACATCCAACGTCTCTGTCAGAGTCCTGCCTCTCCAGGGGTTAGAGTCATGATCTGGATCTAAAAACCTGCTCAGTATAATCAGAGCCACAGTCAAAATCTGAAAAATTATAAAGACTCAGAAAGAAGAGACAGGATCCTGCAACCTGAGCTTCTGGTCTTTAAAGGTCCACCACTTTACTTTCATGATAGTATTTAATGACCTGGCTGTAGGGAAACCATAGCAACAGTATGAAGACGCCTTTTATGATCCCTGATGTCATGAAAATATTACTGCAAATGGCTTTAACATACAGAATAAAACACTAGATTAGCTCTAATCTTTTTATTCTAGAGTTAACGCTTTAAAAAAGATTTCCTAGTGGTTTCACCAAAGCTGCGACCACACATTTATACAAGCCTAATAGTTAATAGGTCATTCACGTCGTTTCAAGACTATAAAAATGTGTCCAGAATGGCTGTAATACATGTCATTACACATGAAAAGAAGGCGGAACATTTTAAGTGGATACATAAATCTGACCTAATAGTCCTGAAAGGTCCAGTCATTTCTGTAGCTGTGGATGTCATAAAATGTGTTTGGAAGGACAGAACGTACAGTATATAACCTGAGAACAGAAACTAACACCAGGGAATTAACCAAAAATCCATCAGAAATTCTTATAAACATCTGTTGCCTCAGGAGGAAGCAGTTCTTTGCAAATACAGTCTACAGTGTTGGCGACGACCTCAGCTGAGGAACGCCTGGAGAAGATGTTTGATCTTATCCTTTTGTTCTGTGGGTTTTGAGTGCGGGACCTCTTTCTCAGGGCCATCCGGCCTCTGTACCACCAGAGTTTGGTTTGGGTTGCTGGCAGTAAATCAAACCTGTTACCAGTGTATGTCCGACTCTGGCAAGAAGACATTTGGTCACCAGTTCTGTTCATAGTTTTTATAGCTGCACCCAGGAGCCTTAAGGAGTCCGGTTTGGAGACCTCAGGATTACATTTCTGCTCTTTGCAGATGATGTTATTTCTTAAATGTGTTCTTCATATTTTTGAATTGGGAAAACATTATTAAGTATCTTTTTACAAAATGGTTTGTCATCCAATCCATATAAAAAAATGTAAAATATGAACAATATTTAATGTAAATTCTTACTGTATTTGTGTCTTCATGTTTAAGTATCAAATGTTTTACCGACATCCTTTGCAGGTTTTCTTTTTGTTTTCTTCTAATGTTCATGCTTATCCAACAAGATATTGTGAGGATTTATATCTTCCTATATGTGGAACTGCCATCAATCAAAATACAGAAGAGTAGTTGAAAGAATCTAAACTCTATTTTAAATGTATTTCCATGTTTAGACATTTACAAAACAATTAAAATTAACCTTCCTTTAATAAACTATAAAGCAGAAAAGAAAAAATAAATGAGGTGAAATGCAATGTTTTGATGACTTTTAATGATTTTGGTTTGAATAATCTTTTGCTTAATAAGCCTGTTTCTGTTGCATGATTATGTTTTTGGGGAGGTGGTTCTAAAAGATCTGTGTTAGGTCTTCACGTTCTCTCCTGCACAGATGTGTTTCAGTTGTATTTGACATTTCCATCCAGATGATTGCATTTTCTGTACGTGCAAATAAAGAAATGAAATGAAAATCCCCTCCACTCAGACAGCTTGTTAAAATAAGATCTTTTTCCTAAAGAGTGACAAGAGGGTCGGTTTGATGAGACTGCAAAGTTCCTCTGCGGTGAACGTGTCTTTAGTCAGAGCCTTCTCTGTCACAGCAGCTCAAGAGTGGAACTCTGTTCTTCACGTTCTTGGAGAACTAACCACATGCGCTCTCTTTAAAAAGCACTTTAAAAAATACTTCATTTCACAGCAAACATTTCCACACTGAATTGAACTGAAGTGCACTGTCCCTGTGAAATACACTCTATAAATATATAAAGTACATGTGCTGCTCCTCCATCTATGAAATAAAGCCACTTTTCATCAGTATAAACAACAGCCCTCTAGGGTGTGTTTCATTTGTATTAATATGACTGCAGCATCACTGAAGAACTGTAATACTTTGCTGCGTCACAGCTGATTGATTTGTGGTAACTTTACTCTTCAGATGAACAGGATCTGATAGTCGTCCAAACAGAAAGCATCATTTTCAGAGATTCAGGTCATTTACTTCGGTTTTAATAACCGTGGGACTCGTTCAGGTCCATCTCTGTCAGGAAAGCCGGACTGAAAGCATGAAGTCAAGTTTCAGAAGAGCATCCAACAACGGTTTCACTCGTTTCTATCACATGATGAAATGATCCATGTCCTCACAGATCATTACAGTTTCTGTCATGACCAATAAAAAACTACATTATTACATTCTCGTAGCAATGTAAACTGGAATCCAGCTGTCTAAAGCTTGTATATGTTTGACAACATTAGTGAGATTACACACTTCATACACAAGACTTATTGGTAAATGATCATAAAAAAAAAATTCAACTCAATATAAGTAATAAGAAACAAATGATTAAGTATCAGCTGTGCATGGTTTGATGATGAAAAGATATTTTTTAGTAAACAGATTTTTGTATTCAACTAATTAAACAGAAAATATCCTAAACTAGTTTCTGCTGGCAATAAAAACCTGAAGCTACGGCAGAAACTAAAGTTTCTTTCCAATTAGAATCCATCAACTTTATTTATCCAATAAAGAAAGAAATCGATCAATGCAATTATGTTTCCTTATTACTATATACTATCGTTTTTTAATGTCTTCTACACTTTTATCTGAATTCATTTTAATTGAAATATTTTTTAGTTCTCTATGTCATTGGGTTCTCATTTGGTCCCTGAATGAAAACATGCTAAACGCCGTTCATGACGATGTCCTCGTTGTTTTCTGTCCTGTTAACCTGCAGCCTGTTGGACCAGCAGACAAAATGGGATTTCATCTGCAGCTTTTCCTCTGAGCTCCAGTGTCTCCAGCTGTGTGCTGCCTCTGCAGGACTCTTATTAACCCTGATGCTGCACATGCAGAATCCCGGTTACACATCAGGTAACGCCTCTGCTGCACCTGGGTTCAGCAGACGAGCCCAGTTAAATCCTGTAGGGGATTCAATTATACGAGTGCTGTCAGCAGTTCTGACTCCGCTCTCTGTCGCTGGACGCAGATGACACAAATGTTTCCAGCACATGCAGAAGTACTGGAACTAAATCCTGAATGAGCTGCTGCTGAGAGTTTTTAAAAGGACTCTAAAGTTGCCTAAATCATCAACAAAAGACTGATCTTTAAATTAATTTGAGCCTCTCAGTAACCAACTGCTGAGCTGTACTTTCTGGTGAATCAGTTAATAGGCTCAAAAGAATGTAGTCCAGTTAAAATCTGTATTTTCTCCACTGAAGGTCCAAAAAGCTCAGTCTACAGAAGTTTGCTTTATTCTGTGATTCTGCACCTTTCACACAAATTGACGTTATTGTCTCAGCAGTTTTGATGCTTTTGCAGCTGTAAAAGCTTTAGGTTTTGGTAATAGTCGTGTAAATTTGGCAGGTTGTTGGATGTCCGGTCAGACTGCATTTACTAATGTAACTAATGTCAAACTAATGATTTAAAACGAAATCCCAGAATTACTTTAATGTACAGTGTCCTTTATTAATAAAATAATAATATTGCAGTGGAAGAACTTGTAGAACTAGAAACCACAAGGATCAAACATAAGAAGCAGAGGCTGAATATTTGCTGAGATCATCTTAATGATACACCTGAAGTATTTGGACATGTTATCCAAAGTGAATTATGGATTTTTTCAAATAAAAGGCAATGTCCGTTTTGGACTGTTTCACACTCGCACAGTCTAACGGATTCAGTTCAAAATGATAGAATTAGAAGTGAACAGCAAAACTGGATGTGTTGTGGGTCGTCAGATGCCATGACAGCACCCACCTGTGCTCAATCAGCCACCAGGTATGGCCACCATGATTGCCTGCACCTGGGTCTCCAGCAGATGTATAAAGGATGGTGGAGATCCCAGTTCCGGCGCCAGACTGTTAGCTTGCCCAAGACGGTAACGTGCTGGCTCCCAAAACGTGTCTTAGGACTCACTCTTGTCATAGATTTTGCCTACTAACTTGTGTGTTTGTTTGCCAGTGGCTCCCGCCTTCTCTCCAATACCCCTGCTGCCTCCCCGAGCTCATCCAACTCCGCTCCCGACGCAAGACCAATCCATACCGGACTTTCCCCATCAATATTCATCGCCTTACCCTTAAATAAACCTCATAACTTCAATTGTGTCCTGCGCGTGGATCCTCCCCTTCCTGCTCACCGCATAACAGGATGGAGTGCAAGTGATTGACATGTCCAAAACGAAGGACTGACGTCCACGTTTTTCTATGTTTCTGTTAGTACCGCAAATGTCGGTACCAGAACCAACTTGGTACTGAATTTTGGTACCCATCCCTAGTAGTACGTGCCTGTACGTCCTCGTTGCACCACCTCCACTCTGTTAGGCGTTGTAGTCGCTTTTATTTTTGTTTGTTTGCTTGTTTCTTGTAGTCCTTGGTCGTTTACTGTATTTATTTGACTTCCACACTTTGGTTCAGCATCAACGAAACAAAGACTCTTACTCACAAGGGGATCGGATGTTTGGTCAGAACCGAAGTTAAGCTAAGACTTCACACTCAACTCTGGTGGGACTCAAACCTGCCAAAGTAAAAGCATGCTCAGGGTTTTTTCCAGCGACACAAAGACCATCAATCCTGGGATTAGAGGTGAGGAGCAGCTGCTTCTCCCGCTGCTCTACAACCATCCAGATTTGCTAAATATCTGGTGATATTGCTAAATATTTCACTGTGTGAAAGTTAGAAAACATATTGTAAGTCATCATTTATTTTAAAAATAGCTGCTCTTTCAATTAAAAAAAGAACTGCATTGTTCATCCAAAACTTAATTGTATTTGTATATGATAGCTGGAACAAGTGTAACATTTCCTAATATATTTATTAATTTTAAGAGAGAACATTTATGTCTTTATGTCTTTGCTGTGTTTTTAGTTCATTTCTTTTTTTCATGGCCCTAAAGGTGGAAATTTGAAAATGACGTGCAAAAATAATCAATTCTACAAGCAACCAAACACTAGTGAGTATAGTACCACCATTTAGTATGACACATAGTGTTTGCTATACTAACACACCTTGTCAGTTTTTCCACCATAACAAGAACTGCTTGTCTAATGGAAACGGGGCTGAAAGTAACCAAATTCATGGAAACTCCCCACTGATGGCTTTTGTTCGGGCTGCTTGTTATCCCTGACAGCTCTTTATTTTTCTCCAAACACCAGGATGATGGCTGCAAAACAGAATCTGCAGGAAAACAACCACCTCGCTGTCACATCATCCCAAAGTTAGTCAGAAATAAGAACCCTCTTCCTGGAGGAACGAGGACTTTCCTGGTGACTCCTGAATTTGACTTCGCTTTTTGTCGGAAACGTCTGCTGGAATAAGAAACATCAGAGGGTTTTGTCTTTTTAAGTGTCAAATTACAGAAAGAGAAGAAACAAAAGCGTTGACCACTTTCCCACAGCTCTGTATTTTTTTCTGTTACTGTCAGTTGATTAACATCACTCCTGCAGACTTTCCTGATTTTAATCTCATCACATAGACGGTTGTGGATTCAAATCCTTAGTTGGATCATGCACAAGAAATGCCACCTGACTACCCCCCAGAGGACAGGTCAAATGCTGGCAAGAAACTTCACACACCCTGCATTCTGCCGACTGACAATGGATGGGACTTTAACTTTGAATTTATTGTAAATGAGGATTGAAAAATCCCCAATTAAAGCATGAGGCGCCTCTAGGGTCTGTGTAAATCCCACATTCTTTAATCTCTATGCAGACTTTTGGTGGCGTAATCTGAAGATAGTACAAAGATGACACAATTTTATGTCTCTGTGTCTCCTAGAGACATTGGAATTTCTCATCAACCTTTTTAACTGTGTTTTAGGCATAAGGACAACGGAAAACTACTACTACTATTACTTCTACTACTACTACTTCTACTACTACTATTACTTCTACTACTACTACTTCTACTACTACTATTACTTCTACTACTACTACTACTTCTACTACTACTACTACTACTACTACTATTACTTCTACTACTACTACTACTACTACTACTACTATTACTTCTACTACTACTACTACTTCTACTACTACTATTACTTCTACTACTACTACTACTTCTACTACTACTACAATTACTTCTACTACTACTACTGCTATTACTTGTATTACTACTAATACTATTACTTCTACTACTACTACTACTTCTACTACTACTACTACTACTACTACTACTATTACTTCTACTACTACTATTACTTCTACTACTACTACTACTACTACTACTATTACTTCTACTACTACTACTACTTCTACTACTACTATTACTTCTACTACTACTACTACTTCTACTACTACTACAATTACTTCTACTACTACTACTGCTATTACTTGTATTACTACTAATACTATTACTTCTACTACTACTACTACTACTACTACTATTACTTCTACTACTACTACTACTATTACTTGTATTACTACTACTACTACTACTTCTACTACTACTATTACTTCTACTACTACTATTACTACTACTATTACTTGTATTACTACTAATACTATTACTTCTACTACTACTACTACTTCTACTACTACTACTACTACTACTACTACTATTACTTCTACTACTACTATTACTTCTACTACTACTACTACTACTACTACTACTATTACTTCTACTACTACTACTACTTCTACTACTACTACTACTTCTACTACTACTACAATTACTTCTACTACTACTACTGCTATTACTTGTATTACTACTAATACTATTACTTCTACTACTACTACTACTACTACTACTACTATTACTTCTACTACTACTACTACTATTACTTGTATTACTACTACTACTACTACTTCTACTACTACTATTACTTCTACTACTACTATTACTACTACTATTACTTGTATTACTACTACTACTATTACTTCTACTACTACTACTACTTCTACTACTACTACTACTACTACTACTACTACGGTAAAGTGTTGCACATGAGCGCAAAGCAGATTTCTGATTCTGTTGAAATTTCTTTTCTGTAGCCTGTGAGAGTTCCAGAGTTAAAAGGGTTAAACTATTAAGTTATCTACTTTCACTTTTTTGTTTTTAGAATTTGATATGACATTTCGGGGTGTTAAATTAGCACGTTAATTAATTAATTATAGACATGTTAGTGTGTATTTGATCAGATTAGTCTCATTTTTGTGTTGGATGGTTACTTCCGTGTTAAAGCGAACCTGGAGGACCGTTATCTCGCTCATACCATGGTCATTATTGAAAAATATCAACATTAATAAATCACTCCGACTTCAGTCCTGCTATATAGTTTAAATCGTTTCTTACATAAGTGGACTCTTTAAAACGCGGTGCGTCGCGTTGAGGGAAAGTTCCCCTCTTAGAGCTTGTTTTTGTCCAGATGATGAAACAAATGTTTATTAAAGGAAAGAAAAGTCCAAAGTCTGAATAGTTCAGTTCCAGTGTTTCATTCTTCCTTTTTAGATTATCTTCTCTATTTCTTTTTTTGATTCATCCCAGTCTTTAAAATAATCAAATTCACCCAAATAGTCTAAAGGAAACTACAACATCACTCTCATGTCTTTATTACCGTCTTGCTGTTGTAGTAAACTGTGGAATGTCAACATTTGAACTTGGGTATTAATAAGAAGATGCTGATCATTATTTTTGGTCCAACCAGAGAAGTGTTCCTACTGCTCTTTAATGTGGTAAATTGGAGCACTCTGGACATTATATATTTTTGGTTGCTTTTGTTTTGCTTTGTTAATTGTTCAAGATTGGAGAAAAACACACACCCCGGTGGATTTAAAGTAAAAGGTTGGAGTACTTTTAAAATATAATAATTAAAGTTGATTAATTAGATATTAGGTTTTGATTAATTAATGGCACAAAACACAGCAGTTCTTAAGTGTTGAACCTTGTTCAGGTACTTCCACTTGTCCTGTGCTTTCTTTAGTATCATATAACATATCAGAAAAATAAGTCACTTTCTCAAAAAAAGATTTCTGAGTTTTCTGGATCAGATGATTGCAGCATTCGTCCCTTTTCTTCCAAGGGATCATGGCTTAATGGAAGAAGTTTATTTGTTAGCGTTTCCACATTTTTGAAGAACTAGACGTTTCTAGTTAGGGTTCCGAAATGTCAAAGCAAATTACTTCCCAAAATTCAAGATTTGTAATTTTTCTCTGACCCTAAACAGCCACTTGAGGCAGAACTTGGGTTGTATGCTGACTCCAGTTGGTTAATTCAATCCAGGAAATGCTTTTTTTGGGGGTAAAAATGTGTAACCCAATGAAAGTCCAGTTTCTTGTGCATGCTGTGACTAACGTCAAGTCTGGGAACCACTGGAGATGAATGAAACAGATCTGTTTGTGCACAGGGAGCGCTTTATGATGAGAAGTTACTGGAAACAAAAGAGATATTTCTTTTTGACAACTGGCAAAAAATCAAAGTGCACAGTGGATTGCTTGAAAAAGTTGGGGAGCACTGATTTACTGGTCCAGATAATGATTTTTTACAGCATTTCAGTATCTAAAAGGTCTTTTCTGCAGAGATGACTTCATCTGATGGTGGAAACTGGGTTATATTTTGCTCTTCACATGAACAGGAAATGTAAAAACAGGTTGTTTCACGGTTTGCTTTCTCTTCCTGCACTTCCACAAAGAAATACTAACACTTGTAGATCTATTCCCAAAATAGTTCAAAACTTTTTTAGTCGTATCACTGCTGATCTGTTTGTGGCCCTCATGGAATCACTTTGAACACCAAACCTACACCTCCAAGAGGAAAATGTTACCACAACAAAGATGTGTGACTGGGACGAGTACAAAAATAAGAATATGGTAAAACAAAACACCCTCCTTGTTTTTAAACTCCACAGAATTCCAGGAAGGATTTCACGAAGGATGCCAAGCTAAAATTGTCCGTTTTCCACCCGTACAAAGTCCAATTAAATATAATGTCCAAAATGTTATCCTCCACTGAAAGTCCAAAAAACACGTTTTTTTAAAATCTTTGGTGATAATCATAACAGCCATGTCCGTTTCCAGGGAAAAGACTCTAAAACACATGGTTTCTGCCAAACACAAGACTCAAGGTAAATCGAGAAGTTGACCTGAAACCATTTAGGAGCCAATCACATCCATGGACTCTAATTCCTTCAGGATTTCAAACTCATTACGTAACATGAATGTGATCAGTACAATTGCTGTGTACATAAATAAACAACCAAAAATGGATGAAACTATGAAAAAAATGTGGTTGTAAAGATGATTCGAACTCTATTCCTTTTATAAATAAAGAGCAGAATCTTTCTACAACATTCTGAGCTCCTGAATGTTCTTGTCAGGAAAAACTAGTCAGCTGGAAATCTGACTTTATTTCAACGACAGATTGTTAAATATGAAATGGACACAATTGTGCAAAAGTAGGTCAAGAAAATATAGTTTAACCCTAAGATTTAACCTTAACCTCAAGCCAAAACATCAAAACTGCTTTATATTGATTCTTATGCTTCTAAAATGTGTCAAATATCTGAATTTTCCTTATCAGGGGTAAGTTTCCCATCAGTTTAACTTTTTTTTGCTGGTGTGATGAAAATGTTGATGTAACGGATGACCAGAGGATAGAAAGAGGAACGGAACCACATAGAAACACACGAACAGAACCTGGTTAATAGAAACACAAACAGAAAATACTGAAGGTGACATTATTACATATTTTGCAGGGGTCATTCATTTATGCTAAGAGTGAGCAACAAAGGAGCACAGATAAAATCTCACTAAACTACAGACAACAATATGCCGAGCTCATTAAAAAATGAAGTTTGGTTACGCTACGATGAAGAGCCAGCTGAGGTTCCTGCTCATTTCAGTAATGCTGTGGTGACACATGGCAGTAAGATGTTCACTAGTTTGAACTCCCCCTCAGGTCTCTAAGTTAGATTGCAGCCTCCTGAGCTGGAGGCGAAAGCACACGTGAAAGCCAAAGGAAATACCAAAATCTGGCATGCCTCTTTGATTGTTACATTGAAGATATCATGTGCGGCAGCAGCCCTGCTGCTGCAAACCATTAGACCGCAAGAACAGGCGGCTTGTAAAATAGGTTTGGAAGTCCTGGACTCAACGTGAAAGGGATGAGATAGGAACTCCACATGGTCCAAAGAGATGATAAATAAAGAAAGGAAGGTGATACAGACCAGAGATGTATTAGTCACATGTGGAACAAAAGAGAGGGCTGAAAACGGACTTCATAAAGAAGAAAGGCTCCTGTGATTTATTCCTTCAGCTTTCATGGCTTCTGTAGCAAGAAATAATCCTCATTCAGTAGATGATAGAACCCGCATTCACTCAAACATGTTTTTATTTTCACACTTTCACACTTTATAGAAATCCTGTTTTTCATATTTTAGAAGCACTTTGAAGTGCAGTGATGCAACAGAAAAAATCACGATAAAATGTCTGACTTTAATGTGTGTAGATGGTTGCGTGTTCATGCAACAGATTGGTAACTCGTCCACGATAAAGCCCACCCAAAAAAAATTACAAAATAAAGCCCCAACAGTAGCTGGTATAGGCTCCAGCAACCCCACGATCCAAAAGAGATGAATCAAGTTTAGTAGATGGATGGATAAACTGATTATACACTCAGATGTTGATGCTGTTTGATTAAAAAAGGATCACTATATTCAGATATTACATCTTGATTATTTTTGTGATTTTTTTCCTTTATCATATCCTGGTAAAAACAAAGAATTCAAAGCCTTAATGCATTCAATTAAAGCTGGAGGGAAAGTAAACATAGTTTTCAGTTAAGAAAAAATAAAATCACACAGCACAAGTAGGATAAAGATAAGATGTATACTATTAAAGAGTGTTGCTAGTAAATCCCAACTAAATGAGGGAAAACCAGTGAAAAATGTTTCACCAATCATCCAGATGCTGGGTTCCACAAGAGCATCTCAGCATGCAGAGGACAACCACCATAAAAAAAGGTCATTTAGCTGGTCTCACTTTCATTTTTCACTTTCACATTTAAAATCTATAAAATAAAATTTACAGGGTTTAAAAAGTTACTAAAAGTATAGCTTTTTGTTTTTGAATAAAACATTTTTAATAATAAAGTTAATATTTCTCTCTTTGTTGTTTGGACCCACCACAATGAAAATAATCTTTTTGTGTTTTTAACATGTTCTTGTAGCATTTTTCTCATACTGAGATGAACACTAGTATTTAAGATAAACACCAATGACTGAAGTGAAAACACCAGTGGCTGAGAAGAGCATCTGTCAACAAGATGAACACTTAAAGCCTAAAATTCATCTTTAAAAATAGTTTAACAAAGTGCAATTCCCATGTATGCTCACTCTTACATTTCAGTGAGTTCTAAAGGACATAACAAGCTCCTAGTTGTTACTTTTAATTTCATATAGGCTTCAGTCTAGAAGTTAAAAGACTTCTCTTTCTGCAAAAAACCCCTCCAGTTTTATCTGGACATTGTGAGGAACAAGAGCAAAGGATGTCAGGAGGCAACGCTCTGTCTCCCCCTCTGGTCATCAGCCAGAGCGATCACCTGAGTACTGACTGCAGCCGTCTCCACGCCTGTGATCAGACAGGTGACATTTCAGCGCTGCTCAGACACACACTCGGTGTGAAGTATTGCCGGTGTCATTCTGCCAGCATAGCGAGCATTCTATCTGTCCTGACCACCTGTTACCTGGCCCTGCTTCGTTCCTGACTCTGCTCCTCGCCGCCTGTCCTGACCTTCTGCCTGATCCTGGACTCTGACTTAGCTCTGTGGACTTACAGTGCAGCCTGGCTGCTTCCTGCCTGACTTTGCTTAGTAAACCTGCTGCAGCTGGAACCAGCCGTCTGCCTGTTTTAGTGACAAATGAAGAATGCGAGATTCAGATCAAAGGGCTGGTCCAGGTTTAATGGACAGAATCCAACCAACACTGCTCCTCCTGAACTGGGTTTCTTACTCTTCTTTTTTGTTTATGTTTTTAAATGTTTATTAACAAACAAATACACTTTACCAAACTTTCTTTCCAATTTTAAATGGATTTACTGGTGATTACTTTGCTCCTCACACATAACCGTTGAGTCCAGAGGTTGATGCTTCCCATAAACCTTTGGGTTGGACACATGACCAGATCACGAGGACTTTCAAAGCTCTAGAGGAAAACCTCCAGCAGAGGCTAATGCACTGTTTTATTTGCTCCAATCTACTTTCCAGATCCCGTTATGCCTTCTTTATGGCTTCACGAGCATTACTCTTCCTCTTCCTATTGTAACCTGCTTGCACGGACATAGCTGCGTCATATTTCCCAAGGACAATGATTTGAAGAAGCTGTAAAGGAGCATCTGGACTCTGGCAGAAGAATCAGGTCTGGGCAGGTCATCAGTGCAGCCACATCAAGGAGCTCAGGACTTCAAATCCTATTTGTTAACTTTTACGGCAAGTGTTTATGCAAGGTCATGCACATTGACTTACACTTTTCTTTAACGTGGGGGTGGAGGAACACGTGTCACATGGAAATGTAGCTCATTTTCCCACTTTCAATTCTTTCTTTGTTCAATCAAATTCTTTATTTACATGTTTATCATGAAAATGTAATTATATATTTAACTACTTTTTTCTGATATTTGTTTCAATCTTTTGACAACAGCTTTGCACCTGAAAACAACACTTCATTCCCCGTTTTTAGGGAAAAACAGATGAAAGTCTGACTCCATTTATTTAAAAAAAAGGTTATTAAGGCTAGAACTTTTTGGGAAAGTTTGCAAACCTTCTGCTTAAAAGATGGAGATCGTATTGCGGCTGCAGAGGAGCTTTTGGAGCCTGAAGGTGAAAAGTCCAACATGTGGAGCTTCAGGCGCACAGAGATGCAGCTCTCAGATCTTTGTTTCATTTGTTTTAAACTGGAACAACGGATCACATTATCTGTTGGTCATCTATAAAGGATATTATTGCCATACTATGGTCAGTTTCTGACTGAAACAGACTAAGAATTTTGAATTATTTAGGATTGTTGGCTTTTTTTCCTCCTACAAACCATCTTGTTTGTGATTGGTCAAACAGACTGGAATATTTTTGTTGGTAGAGGGTGTAAAGACAAAAGTACAAAAACAACAGCATCAGCAATAAAAAAAAAGGTACAAATAGAAAACTAAAACTTGATTTTCTTCTTATTATTATTCTTGGGATATTTTGTCGGCTCCGGAGAACCACAGAGGGATCCATCATCCCTCTGAACAATGAGAAATGAGAACCTTCACACAAGTAAACAACCAGTTTACAGATCAGGAGGATTTTCCAAATGTTTCAACTCAATTTTCTTTCTATAGCCCAATATTCCAACCACAGCCGTCTCAATGGGCTTCACACCGATGGCTGCTTACAAGCTGAACACATGTATTAACTAACTTTGTTCACAGTTTATTGAGTGTTTTGCTGAATCTCATCTAAAGTGTGATCAAAGCAGTTTACTAACATGGACTTTGAAGATGGTCTGACTTTAGAGGTTAATAAATCTTATTAACACTATCTGGTATTTGCAAGACAGTTATAATCTTAATAAATATTTTACTAGCATCTAATACATGAAAAATGCTCATAAATGTGTAAACAACGTTTTTAAATGAATCCTGTTAAACTTCTTAACACACAGGTCTGTGTGAGACGTCTGTAAAGCTGTTAAATGTCTTACTGGAATCGTTAATAATGCTTGTTAATCTGTGAACAAGGTTTGTTCATGAGTCTTATTAAGATTATTAACAATTTGTTAGACATCTATAATGTCCATAACTGTATCAAAAGCATCCTATAGACATATTAATAATGCTTGTTCGTGTGTTAACTAAAGTATCTCATAAACATTATTATTATTACTGTTATTATTATTATTATTGTACTGATAAATGTCTTACTAACATCCTATAAAAGCAACAGTAATGCTTGTTCATGTGTTAACAAAGCTTGTTAAGGAATCTTAATATAAAGTGTTACCAAAAACTTTCCTAATTTGTTGTCTTCTAAACACCTTTCTGGACAGTTTTCATGCAAACTAGCTCACTGATAAATTAGTTTTTACTTGCAACTTATCAAAACTGAAACAAACTTTAGTCCATTTCTTTTTTAACTGATCTCAGTACTTTAACCTGCGTGTCTGGCCTAGTTTCTCACAGATTTCTTGACATCTGAGGCTTAAATTTTCCATCAGAAGTCATCTATCAAACTGAAATGAGGTCTACCGTTACAGAGAAGGTTCGCACTTTGGTCTGTGGATCATGTTGCCTGTAAGTAGATAACAATATAGTGACATTTTTAGCTCAAAAACTATTAGTTTAAATTGAAAAAAGGAATGAAGCCTTTTTAAAAAAAATCAAAGAGCAAAGCTGTGTTTTTGCTGGCAGTTTGCATCTTGGGGATCAGTCTTGTGACATTTCTGGTCTGGAGGTGTTAACCATCAAGGCATGAAGGACCTGGACGTCCATCCAGCGTGCAGCCAACCAAACTTTTGAGCGTTATCTGTGCAGCAGAGCCCCCTTCATCTGAACTTTTACACAGGCAGTGACATGCTCAACAAGGACTCACCAAACAGTAAAGTTAAGCGTTTGCTGTTATTGGGTCCTTTACAGCCTGAGCTCATGGATGTGGATGAAAGCAGCGCTTGAGAGGGAACAGGAGGCGCTGGTGCGTCAGCAAGCCCTCCAAAGAGCCGTCTTTTTGTTACAAGCAGTACAACTGAAGCGTGACTTCAAACGCCACGCTGTCTCCTCCAGAGGAGCTCCAGGCGTTTGCTGGGTTCCGTTTTCGGAAGTGGTCCTTATGTTACTCTTTCCCAAACAATACCACAACATATCGAATGTAAAATACAAATGGCTCGAATTGGGCAATTAAAGTGGTTTAACCTTGGCTTAAACCTTCTGTCATCGAGTCCAGAGACTAAGCAGTTATGATGAAAGGATGTGGACAAACCCGCTTTAGATGAAGCCATCAGCCTGGAATGGCTAGAAGCAGGAAAACTGCTTTTATGATTTTCTTTTGAAATTTTATTTCCGTTTATAGAGTTCTGCAAAGGTGTCGTGTACAATTCCTTCTCTTAATACTAAATCTTTCAGGCAGAAGCTTTTAAAACTTCAAATGCTGCTAGATCTGCTTACACAGCTCCCCTTCCTGCTTGACCCGAACGTGTGCTTCACGGATGTGAGGCTTTTTCCAGCAGGAAGCCAGAAGGCCGCTCTACAGTAAAACGCTGCACATGCAGCCTGCTTTTCCCATCAGTCCTGCAGACCAGCTCAGGTGGTTGCAGAGCTGCAGACGGCTGCGCTGCAGACGGCTGCGCTGCAGACGGCTGCTGCGTCCCATCTGCTCTGCCTAACAGGTACAACCTCACCTGCAGAACAGCAGGCGGCTCACGAGGAACTGATCTGAGCTGCACAGTATTAAGAAAACAAAATGTCCAAAAATGTTTGTATTGTTGTCAGAATGTAAAAGAATCTGTTCCTATTGTTGGAGACAAAATGTATTTGTTTTGTTTTATTCTGTACTTTCATATTTATAAAGCAATGACCACATGACCATGACGTCACCACATGCTGGGACCTTTAAGCTTCATGAACAGACTCGCTTTCATGGCTCTCTTAGCTTTTACTCTTTGCTTTTTTAAATTCTTTTTTTTTTTTTTGTAAACTCCAATGAGCCATTAAAGTCTTTAAAGACACATTCCAATGAAATGCAGTTTTTGGTGTTTTTAATGATTTTGTGGCATTTTTCTGATGATGGAGGACACATATAAAGAAAATGTAGCTAAAATTACATTTCTGAGTATTTCTTTATTCCACTCTTGAATCAGGAACAGATGAAAAAATACAGATTGAAAAAGATCTTAGAGAAAATATGCAGGGAGGGCATAGGGCATGTAGAGAACCAACAAAAATGCATGTTTGTTGAAGGAAAACTTCCTTGGAATTGATCTGGTTTAACATAAAACAGCTGACAGTTGAGTAGCATGCCAAGCGTTTACAGAAGACTCTTGCAGAAAAGAGTAAGGCTGTCATATTATCGCGGTATTTGTGAATAATTAATTACAGACATTTTAAGGAGTTGTTTTTTTCTCCATTAATCTCCTGCTTTCATGACCTCCGTTTATGTCTGAGGACACCTGGAAGAACATTACCCCGCTCACGCCATGGTCATTTACGACAAAAATGTACTCTGAATAAATTATTAGAACTTCACTCGTGTTATATTTATCACTTTAAATCATTTTCACAAAAAGCAGACTATTTAAAAGCGGTGCATCCCGTTGTCATGGTAACAGTTCCAGTGACTGCGCTCTGCTCTCGCTCTTTCCTCTCTCAGGAAAGTGACGCCACAAGAAAATAAAGAAAGCATCATTTCAGAGGGAAAGTTCGGCTCTTCCCGCATGTTTGTGTCCAGATGATCGAGCAAACATTTGTTTCAAAGAAACAATGCAACAGTGCAGGACTTTATTAAGTAAAGGATAAAAATGAGACAAAGACTTGGTTTACATCTTATTATGGTAAAACATTTAAACTTTTCTTCCAACCCACTACTTTAAAGAAAACTACCTGGATGAAGGAGAAACCACACAGAGATGTAACACTTCATTTCAATCAAATGTCCCTATGAGCAAAATAACTTTTTTACCTAATAATCTTTATAGCATTAATCCAGTTAATCCCACCGTTATGGAGGAACGTTTCATAGGAACAATACTCCAACAGTTCTGGAATAACACTTTTCCTCTGTAACCGTTGAGACGTTTATATTGTTCCTTCATTGGTCTGTTCATTTGTGGTTGTATGACAAATGCAGTACAGTGAATTCTATAGTTTCCACTGAACCCGAGCTTGGATTCAGTTGTAATTAACCATACTGCTGCCCTTGCTACCGTAGACTGCTTTAATCCCAGCACTGTTCAGTCCTAATCCAGAGAGACTGCTGTGGTTCCACTCCAGCAGCTTTATTGCAGCAAAGGGGATTTCTGAGATGCTGCTGCCGTCAGAAACGTTCATTCCACAGAATAAAAGCTGAACCCTGCAGCTGTTGGGAGGCTGATGCAGGGGAGGGACAGCTAGAGGTAACACACATGATGAAAGTTATCTGAGTGAAGAAATCAGAGCTCCTTTCAATAACTCTTCATACTAATTTATATAAAACATTTTAGGTTTCATGTCGCTTTAGAGGCCACTTAGGGCCTGAAACAGCTGCTGAGATAGGAAAAAAGGTTCAAATGAACATTCAGGAAACATGAATTCATTCAAACTCTTTAAATTCCAGAAGTTTGGATTTGAAACAAAGCTGGATTCTGAGAAGTTAGTTTGGGAGATTCTGTGAAAATTAAAAAGAGAACTTTGCTACGCCTCACATTCCCAGCTGTGCACCCCAAACGACTAAAGTTATCATTTATTCTTTTTTTAATTCTATCTGACATTTTTTTAAAGCACAGTTGACATTTGTATTATTTTACATTTAAAGATTTGTCATTTATTTATGAAATCTCACTTCAGGTTTAGAAACAGAAAACGTGATTCATCTTCAGAGCGTGGATCAAACTTACTGAGAATAGAGGGTTTTTATTTGTAGCTTAGTAGACTTTGTTTTGCTGTTCACATTTAAATGTTATTTATTGTTGCCCTACTTTGAATTTTTGAGCTTTCTCTTTCATGACCTGTTTAAACTGTTTTTATGCTGACAAACTACGTCTTTACGTTCTAAGTCTTGTTTGTATGTTTAATGTATTTTTACCAGTCAACTTCTTTCAAAGTAGTTTAGTATTTAGAGGATTATTTAGTGCTTTTAAACATTGTTCAGCTTTTTTTCTGTTAAAAAAATATATTTTTCATTTCCTTTTTTTAAAATAATTACCATCAAATTTTATTTCCATTCTTCCGTGTGTTGAAGTTTCATGTTTTGTCGAATACAAAAGAACAGATGAAGCAGACGAAGCCGCTTGAATGAACAGTGAAACATTTTAAGAAAGAAAACGTTAAAGTCCAGATGATACGACTCCATTTCAAGACGTCGCCTGAAGAATCTTTATCGACATATTAATGTCTATTTACCACAGTAGATCTTCAGCAATACAACCCCAAACATCCTCCCATAACTATGAAGTCATGTGTTTGTGTGTGAGTACATGTGTGTACAGTGTGGACAATGAGTGACCTCTGACCTTACAGGATACGGGCAGGTGCTTTACGCGGCCATGTTTTCTAATCACCTCAGTCCCACCTCCCTCTCTGGTCCAAAGGAAGCGGGTATTTTTGCTGCAGCTCAAGTTAAAAAAGGAAATCCTCTCTGAATGGTGAACGTTTTCTGAGAGAACCAACTCTAAAATTCCACTAAAACGTAGAAATCACCAGAAGAACGCTACGATTAGGAGCAGTGATCACCATGGAGAAAATGTGGGATGAATTGTTCTTGTTTCCAATGAGTTGTAAATCTCTGCGTCTGTTACTGTAACATGTGCAGAGTCAACCAGCTGAGCAGCACATGTTGAAAACCTGCCGTCCTGCAAAGACACGCGGGATCAATTCTCTGGAGCTGGAGCTGTACGTCATCTGAGCATGTCATTTTTAAGAGGGAACATTAAATTGATGTTTACCCTGACTTCTATACGTGTAAATAAAGAGCAAAAACATTTCATGTCATTTCTTTTCCACAACCGTTTTTAAACCTGAAAGAAAGTGATCCAAGTCGGGGAGTTCAATCCTGAAGAATAATCCCGGATTATTTCTGGGGGATTTTGCAAAACATTTTAATGCTCAATTAAACCACTTTAAGTTTTTATTATTCTTAAAAAAAATAAAGGATGGATAATCTATCTAATCACCAAGGACTTTTTTTCAGGGGAGGGAGGGCAGAAAAATCATGATGACTTTTTAAATTCTTCCGATTCTTGATTCTAAATTTGTCAAAAACAGTTTGATGCCTGAAGGAGGTATTAAGAGATAAAAGGTGAATGAGATTATGTTTTGATTACACAGCAGATCATAACCACTGAGGCCAACAACAATGTTACCATTATGAAGGTTATGTTTATATGTATATAGAAGATAACAGAAACAACATCTTTCAACGTTTCCTAAAGCAGATCTGCAAAAAAATCAAAAAGCTCAACACCACAGTGATCGATGAGATAAGTGTTCACAGCAGAAGACCAGCGGCACACTTTGTGTCCATTAAACCGACCGGCGAAAGCAAAGGAAACCTCCTGAAAAAGATGAGAATTGGAAGCCTGTTTCTTCACAGTTTACTGTACAGGAAACAAAATGTGTTCATGTGTCAACAGACAGAATAACACAGACTGTGTTGACTAAACAGGACCAAAGTGTCACACTGGCAACTGATTCTGTCAATTCCAAGGTTGAATTTTTGCCCTGAACCTTCAGGCCTCAGTGCGTTTCCACTGATATAAAATATGGATAAAAACAATAAAAACCTGGTAAATGTCAGTCAGTTTAA
Source organism: Oryzias celebensis (assembly GCA_014656515.1). Taxonomy (NCBI): domain Eukaryota; kingdom Metazoa; phylum Chordata; class Actinopteri; order Beloniformes; family Adrianichthyidae; genus Oryzias; species Oryzias celebensis. The sequence continues at coordinate 30,384,541 of BNCR01000009.1, read as the reverse complement.
AGCACACACATACTTTAATACTGGACATGTCACCAACAGCAACAAATAAAACACGCTCTTCAAGATACCGTAACTCTCCATAATTCAAATGGATTTTGAAGTGGAAAGAAAATTCAAGATTCAATACACTATTAATCTCAAGGGAAATTTTAAAAAGTAGCTTGGCGGCGACAGCATGCAAATTGTACTGAAAAAAATTAGCAACACATGAAAGGTGAACTAGTGAGGAACACTTTATATCGTGTTTTTTAAGGATGCTACTTATTTTATTTAAAATTTTGACTCCATGTAGTTGTTTTTTTGTAAAAAAAAAAAAACATTTCTAAGTTGTACTGTCACAGCAAAGATGAGAAGCTTCACTAATAATAACATAAGAAGCAGCTTTCAGTCACAGTTTGGAGTTTACCTGATGTTCACCTGAATACCAGCAGTGAAGCATTGGAGAACTTTGTTTGCCTGAGCATCACCAGTAACTGTAAGGATGAACAATACTTCATTTACATGAAATACTACAGCTACATATTTTTATTTGTGACAACAGACCATCTTAGCAGTAACTCTGTCGTTGGGAAATGTCCTTGTTTTTCTGTTTAAGGGAACATCCATTGGTGGGACACAAACATCTTGTTGAATCCTTTCTCTCCTAAACTGGTTTTTCTACTCATTACTCTTGTTTGATGTTTGTTTGTTGTCTGGTAAGATTGCAATCCGAAGGAGAAGGATGCAATGGATAACTTGGTACTCATAATACTAGGTGTTTAGATTTTATAAAGCTTTTTTTCCATTGAATTTTCTTGCATAGCTGCTTTCTTTTTCCAATAAGTCATCTCCACTCATATACAAACACCATGTTGCACCATATTAGCTAAAGCAGTGACATTTGTTCGCCCAGACGCAGGAAGTTCCATATTTCAGTGAGGAAATACTAGTTTCCTGGATGATGCCACCAAAAGTCACATGCTGGGCACACCTGGAACGTTTTAACAACCATTGTGAAAATGTTTGTGCTTAATGTATCAGCTTTTGTGGCTCATCAGATTTCATGCTTCCCAAAAGGGAAAGCACAGTAAAAACACAGGCGGTATTTACCTGTGTACCATTACTGTTTGTTTGATCACAACAAACTGCAGTTTACTGCCTAAAGCAGCCCTGTTGGGATGGGTGATGGTATCAGTACACAGATACACCTCCTCAATCAACTGTTAACAGAAGTAGAAGTAACCTGGCTACAACAGAAATCCATTTTCGGGGTTTACATCTATATATTTTCCAGGTTTCCAACCTCCTTCCTCTTTAAGGAACATTATCCCCTCTTTCTTCCAACTTCTTTCATCTGAAAGCTGAGCGTCAACAGTTTCTGTTAAGCTGATGCACTTTCAAAGACAACCCTGGCAGAAATTTCACATAATTTACAACTGAGCAATGCAAGGAAGTCCTATTTCTCTGACATCATTCCCAGAAACTCTCATAATGACCTGACCTTATTTGTTATAGTCAGCAGGTTGACAAACCCCCCTGTGTCAGCGGCACCAGAACTTTACTCTACCAAACCCTTCAATGACACAAGCTTTGTGCCCAATGTTGTCTTCAGGATTGATTCACAAGAAGAAAACAGTTCATATTGGTCAATATTTAATACTTCCTCGACGTTTTGCTGTGTGATGTTTGTAGATAGTCGATTCTTTAAAGAAAAGTTTGTGTTCATAAAAAAGTTCAGAAACCAGAAGTATCTTTGATTAAAATAACGATAAATTTCTGTAATGTTACAAAACCTGAAATAAGACAACATTTTCAATTTTCATGAGAAATGTTTGGCTAGTAAAGTCAAGATTTGGCTGGTAGACTTTAGATGTTACCATGTTGGATGATGCCATACCAGATAGTAACCAAAAAAGTTCATTTAGAGCCCTGTATATGCTCCAGATTGTGAACTTGTCTTTAACATGCTGTGTTTTCCCAGTACCACTGAAAAAAGCTGTAATCAAACCCCTCCAGAAAAGACACAAGACAGAAATGAGCAACTATAGACCGATATCAAACCTGCGTGTTTCCATTACTTCAATGATCTCTTAATTGGGTGGGTCTCACTGGGCCAGCATTAAACTGGTTCAAAACATACTTGGAAAACAGGAAAAATTTTGTGTCAGTTGGTATTTTCACATCAAAGCCAACAGAAATTACATGTGGAGTTCCCCAGGGCTCCATCCTGGGGCCACTTCTATTTAATATCTACACTAAGTCACTAAGACTTTAGAAGTTGCTGAAGAGTTGGAGAACTTCACAGCACCTCACCTCTGTCTGATATACCAGATCAGCAAGAAAAGAAACTGATTATCACAGAGTACTACACTCACTTCCTGCAATAATAAACTGTTAAATATTTTTTAAAAAAAAGTTACATTGACTTTTTCCTGGTTAACTTCGGTTCATTCAAAGTTTTAAGCAGCTTTGTCTCGTATCTTTTGCTATAATTCATTAAAGTCTAACTTCCGTCTAAACACAGGTATCTTGCGTGCTTGTGGGCAGTCCATTTATAGATAGCGTTAGTTTAAATACACTTTTAGAGACCGATGCAAATCTGAATCTGTAAGTGTTGGTCAAAAAACATGTTTATAGGAGTCAGCGCAAGCCAGGTGTGGAGATCACTGGATCACAGCTGTGCCGCGGACGCCAGCTTGCTTCTGCACGTGCTCACAAAGCAACAACCACCACCGATCTCGTGTCACATTCGTGCCACAGCCACACAAGCTCAGACTGATGGGAGGCAAGACAACGCCCTGGCTTGAAAAAACATCTTGAAAAGGCCTGCACAGCCCGGTGCTGCAGGACGCTGCGGAGGTTTGGGATATTTTCTTTGGGTTAGAATGCACACAAAGTGTTTTCCATAACATTTACATGAGTGTTTAGACTGGCAAATTCACTGCGAAAGCAAAGCTACTGGAAAAAGAAAGTTTTGTTTGGATAACAAAACAAATTAAAGACAGTTTTTAAAAATGTAAACACCATAAAAAAGTTACAAAACTCCAAATGAAACTTAAATTAACTACATGAGCTAATAAATTATGAAGGGAAAAAGGTGTTTGGATGAAGCAGCAAAGAAACTGGTAAAGAAACACTCAGTTGTGTCTCAAGACTGACTTTTCCAGGTAGCAGCTGCTCAAAGATTTACAACTATTTGCATAAACTTGCAAATGTGGCAATCATCTGAATTTGAAGTGGCTGGATTTGCTTTTCTCCTGGATCCTTGCGTGAATGTTTCAAAATGACTGCAGAGCCAAACCCTAAAGTAGCTTCAACTTGCAAATCCACTCCCTGGAAACAAATTAAAGAAAACAAAAGAGACAAAGAGGGCATTAAGCTTCTCCTTTTTCAAAAGTTTCCTGTTTCTCTTTGTTGCTGAAAGAAACCAAAAGGAGAAGCAAATGATTAGTAGAACTAATATGACTTTGACTGAAGCATTTGTCTTTCAGATTTTCAGAGTTCCAAGAAATCCAAAAAGCGCAAAGGAACCACTGCTTCTGACTTCCCTTCTGCCTCAAAAGTGTTCCGTTTTTCCAGGATTTTCCCAGGATTTTTTAACCACAAACCACCAGCATCTTGCCCCAGTTGCCCTCCCCAGGCCTGTCAGTCCCACCAACACGGTAATTAAGTGGGAGCTACTTGTTGAAAAGCTGCAGAGCTACACATTTCTTATTGGATTACAAGGTGCAGGGAAGGAATGCAGGAACCGGCCGGCGCTCCTCTCCTGCTGCTGGTGGGGGCTCAAAGAAACACGGAGGCGAAATGAATAGAGATCCGACCCGTCCCTTCACGCCTGCTGAGCGCCAATGCAAAACACAGTATGTGCCATTTATTATAAGAGTCAAAATAAGGCCTAGCATCATTTTACACGCATGTATGTTTTGGGGTCTGAGCTGCTTATTAGATTCTTAATGTGCAAAGGATTGTAGCATATCAGAGGGTTTGAGCATTTGTGGCGTGACAATGGCAACAGTGGGATGGATGGCTTGGTTTAACACCTGGAGAAGGGGTTGTAGGTGTGTGGTGGCGATAAAGCAATAAACCAAGCCCAGTCACTGGCAGGGCAACCCAGTGTTATATGGGCAGCAGGGCCGGAGAAGAATAGAAGTGTTGTATCAGAAGAGGGAAAGTCTGCCCTGCGTTGCAGCACTTTGTTTTGATTCAGTAGATCTTTTGTTTCCAATGTTTTCATCCACTCCTGAGCAAATGAGGGTTTCTGCTCTCAATGACGCCATCAGGCCCTGCTAGCTGCTAACACCTTCACATGCCCATATTCTAGCTCATCCCAAATAAACTCACACAGTCTTATCACCTTATCCGTTTGGGTTTAGTTCTTTTCCAACACCACTTCTCCATTCACTATGGAACTTCACAACAACCAGCCTTGATGACAAAAATCTTGACATATAGTCTGAGATTACAGACAGTGGGAACATTTTCCAGGATGGTGTTATTTTTTATCACATAACTAAACATTTTTAACAGAAATGAAGGTGCTGCATAATGCTGCTGACAACGAAAACAGGAATATTTCTCTCCAATCAACAAATACACTTGAAATTTATAATAGACTCACATCTAAAATACAAATTTTTTGGAATACAACTAGCATATAAAGCTGATTAAAGACGTGAACTGAAAAATACTTTATTGACAATTCAGGCAGGATTGAACGGGTTGAAGACATAACTTTAAAGAGCAAAAAACTTAAATCCAGGTTAACAAATCTCTATGGAAATGTTACTACACATTAGCATGTCCAGGTTTACACCACGAACAAACACCTGCTTTGCACTGATCACCATTTACAGCTGATTATGTTAAGGAACATTAAGGAACAATTAGGGAAAAAACAGTCCTGCTTCATATCTTGAAAATGAGAAAAATTAGAAAAGCTTTTTTTATTGTGAAAAATTTGTTATCAGAGATTTTCCCTCGTTTATTATAGAGGGAGAAGTTGTTATAGAAGTTACCTTCTAAAACTAACCAGCAACAGATGAAACTGTGAAGTAGTATTCTAGATGTTTAACGGCAGTAAAACTTCTCACTACACACACTTTACTCAGGCAAACTTGAACATTGTCACACTTTTCTCTCTTGTCTAAACGCTCAAAGTTTAAAGCTTCATAGTAAAATAAGTCCAGGATTATAGACTGAAAACAAAGAAATGTGGCAGAAACTGAGCACTTTCTGTACAGAAGATGCGGCACAGAGGTCTGCAGCCAATCAGGATGCAGAACTCAATAAACTGTAGAAAAAAAACATGCAAAAATGCAATGAAAAATGTTCGCAAAACTGTGAAAAATGAACCGTGAAACAGCAAGGCAACTCTGTAATTAGTGAGACCACTTCAACTGTGATTGTTTTATCATAAATTGTTGTCAGCAGGATCCTTCTGTATCAGCTCCTGCTGTGTTAGCTCCAGACTTTATGCTTTGGTGACAAACTCACTTCTTTTTTAGCTCCAAACTGCGAGTGACCCCCGCTCTGAGGACGCCCACCAAGATCGCTTCCCAACCTCCTGGCCGTGTTTTCTTTTCCCAGCGCCGCAGCGTGAAGGAAAGCTGCTGAAGTCTCTGAATGGCAAACGACACCTGTGCACCCCCAGCAGAACGCTACTGTTCAGAGGGAAACTGTTGATAAGACGGAGCTGGGGGGGTGAGTCAACAATGAAGTTCCCTCTGCGGTCATGTTGGGTTTCCCACTTTGGGAAAGGAGGACTTCAGCAGATCCTTATCAGTGGCGGTTGGAGCGGACAAACACTGCTGCTCAGCAGAGAAAGCAGAAGCGTGCACGTGCACACACACATCAGCTGAGCTGTCGGCGGCCCTTTGACTACAGGTTTACATGAGCTCCAATCACAGTCTTTAATGCCGGAGCTTCACATTCATAAGACTACAGGACACACCAGATTATAAAGTTAACCTGGTCTATTTTTTTATTTATGTCATATATTAAACTACAAGAACCAGTGACCGAGACAAAAGAGTCAGAGATAAATCTGTCAGTCAGACTGCTAACTGCGTTCACAGTAAGTTTGTTGGTAACATGTTTGACACGTCAGAAGCGTTAGCAAATTCACATTACTCCCAATCTTGTTTGCTACATGTAAAACACAGACTGATGCCACAGAAACAAACATTACTGTTACTAAACAAACTCCCAACCTTGTTAGTGTCACGTTTTCATGCTCAAAAAATAAAAGTCCGACGTCGCTACATGTTAACTGCATTAGAACATTCATAACAGCACCCAACCAGACGTTTCGGTAGAGCCTCCTGTATGCCTCAAAAGTGCTTCAGCATCAGTAAACACAACCAGAATGAATCCATAAAGCGCTCTGGATTATAAGGTGTACCACTGTTTAAAACTCTTCAGCCGTTTAAGCAATTCCAGCAAAAAGCAGGATGGATGGATGGACGGACGGACAGATGGACAGATAGGTGGATGGACGAATGGCTACCTCCAATAGAATCTACAGCAGACAGTTAAACTCGCTTGTTACACGTCCAAAAAAACATAATCTGATTTAAGAAGCTGGTGTGTGCAGTAGGAGTGGTCCGCCTGACGAAGTGTGCACAAAACACACATGAAAATCCTCCAAAAATAGCACCGACCTTTCAGGCACCAGGCTGCTGCACCTACGTGCACCGCCGTGTTGAAATATCTGATGATTTTGTCTGAAACAGGCTCTGATCAGAGCAGCACAAAAATCAAGAAAAAACAGGCGATTCAGCCGTGGAAAGTCCCTCTGCAATCACACTGAAGTGAACTGCACCAGAGTTCATTTGCAACAGAACAGAGACCATCGTTCTGAAGAGTATCAGAGTTCTCCAGGTGAGCTTCCACATCTGCCAAACCCAGAGAACCATCAGAGGAAACCAGAGCTGGATCAGAGCTGGACAAAAGCTGGACCAGATTAGACCACAGGTTATTCTCTAACAAGTGGAATCTGTTTGTCCCCAGCAATGATGGAGGAGATGATGTGCTTGGACGAGTCTAAATCAGGAGCAAAGTCAACATTTCGTTTTTTATGTAAGTATAGGTGCAACTGGAAATGACACACAGCAGCGCAGACGGAAGAGAAGCAGAATGGAGATATGGATGGAAAAACAGAACTGAAATACTGAGACTCTGAACAACGAGATGGATAGTTTGGATGCTTGATCATTTATAAGAACACGAGTGAGGGACCCTTCCCTCCTGGCGTTCCAACCAGGAAGTACCTGTTAGCTCCAAGTAGCCAAAATCCTATAGACTCCTACTGAGAAATAACCAGTTATTACTCAGTCAGTCATTCTATTGGTCAGAATAACCATTCTGGCTCTGATACATTTTTTTACTTATTCTTAATAATCCTCTGTTTTTTCTTGGGATTTTCTTCTGTTGTTTAAGTTATAAACTGACCAATCAGACACCTCAAAAAAGTAGGTGGAGCCTGCTAGCGTCTACATCTTCCCTTCAAAACGTTGACAGATGTTGTGTAGCCCACTTTCACTGGTAGGGGTGTGGCCTTCCAACAATCTCCCTCCTAGTTGGTGAGATAGGTTACCATGGAAACGGTGACTCAGACTGACGTGGACCAATCACTGTTCACTGACGAAGTCTGGCTCCAACATGGCGGCATCCATATTGGTAAAGAAAAAAAAAGGCGACTGAATTGATTTCATCTGGTTGGAGCGGGAAATAATCCATACGTGTGACGTCGCACTTTTGGTTCTGGCTACTAAAAACTGCAGCAGCTGCTGAACGGGATTCTGTTTGGATCAAAACAGAAACATTTTTGTTTAAAAAACTGAAGCTAAAACAGAATCCCACCAAAATCTGGACGACTAATAAATCAATTAAAACGTAAAATTTATAATCATCTGAAAGTATGGAAACTTGAAGTTCAAAAGCTGTCAAACCAAACCAGAACGCATCCTCCTGTTACCATGGTTTTCCAGGGAAAAGCAAATACTTCTCAGGATTCAGAACTGGCAGCATTACGATTCTGATGACAATAAATGTTTTTGAGGCCAAATCCACTGAAAAAAATAAAAAAAACGCTGAGAAAGGAGTTGATTTACTGTGACCAACGAGGGAAGAGATTTGGCTGCAGAGCCGTGAGATGAAACCGAAACGTCTGCAGCAGAAACCAGAGATGGGAGTTTATCTAACCTCCAGTTTTCATTATTCTGCTGATCAGAGAAGAAAAACCAGAGTTTGGAGCTTCCTTCTACAGAGCGCAGAGAACAGGATGAGCGGAGAAGTCTCCAAATGAGATGAGCATTCATGGACTAATGCTGTCCTTCAGGCATCCTGCTCCTTATCCTGGTTTTGTCTTTGAGCTGAAAACCACCCATACGTTCCTCTGATCAGAGTTTACATTTTATGCAAGAGCCTCAATGACTGACAACACTGGGTAATTATTTTACAACTAATGTAGGAAAATCATCCATTCAACAAAACAGAACCTGTCTTAAAATGGGTTTTTTTATTTTATTTTATTGTCGTTTATTTTTGTTGCTTTTTTTCTCGCAACAAAAATATACCTTTAAGATATTTGAGCACAAAAGATTTGAGAATAAAAGAAGACTTTTTTAGAATCTAACGTGTTGACGTTGCTGCTGTTATTGATCACCAACCCAAACAAAGAACGGACCGCAGTTCTGACTCAAATCAACAGTAAAATGTTTTTAGAAAAGCTTTTTTGTTTATTGACGGTTTTGAATAATGTTTAAATACTCTAAACAATAACATTAATAAACATGCACATGAGAACATTATAAACTGTACATTCATTTCACACAGAGGAGACATTTTTAGACTGATTCATTCTGACCCAGTGCCTGTGTTTTCATGAGCCAGAACCAGAGGAGAACCCAACAATTTAGTGCAATAAAGGAGGGCGGTAGAAGGTTTGGCTCATACAGGGGGGGGCCGCTTTAGTATGGCTTCCACAGAAAAGGACAGCGCCTCGCTGGGGCCTGTCTTGATCCCAACAGGCTTGCTGAGAAAGTCTTTGCCGTAGCGTTCGGAGGATTTTGAGTCTTTGCCGGTGCCCTCCCTGAACTTCCGGGCTGCTTCCTCCAGCAGCTCTTTGCAGAAGGGCGTTCGGCGCTCCGGCACAGACCCCCCACCGCTCTTCTCGCTCAGGGAGTGCTGGATAAGGGAGTGAAAGGAGTTGAGCTTCACAGCGAGCCTTGACCCGTCTTTGCTGGGCTTGTTTCGCACGGTGCCGGGGTTCTGGGAATGAGGGTTGGTGAGGAACGACTGTCCGAGGCTCCTCTTCAGAGGAGAGAAGGCCGACTCCTTCTGCCCCACATGGGTGACACCGGGGGGTTTGGGGTCAGCCCGCTGAGAGTCCACTGAGTCCTGCAGCAAGGCGACTCTGGATCCTTCCAGCTTGGCCGTAAGCTCCTGCTCCGGCGCCTGGCTCTCAGCCGGCATCAGTTTGGGTTCCCACACGGCGCCGGGCTTCATGTTCTGCACCGCCGTGGCGTTGAACAGACACTGCTGATACAGCAGAGCGTCGCCCAGGTTGGCCGCCCCGCGTGGCCACATCATGAAGCTGCCACGGGGCGGCTGCAGCGGGTAGTGGCGGTAAGTGGTGACGTTGACGTTGGAGGAGATGAGCTCCACGTTGGCCGACCCGGCAGGGTACTGCATGGAGAGATCCAGGCAGTTCGGACCCAAGAAGCCACACAGCTCTTTAGGCTGCGGCTCCACCGGCGCTGCCGGGGAGTATGCCGTCTTGTAGGAGTTGTACTCAGCTGCGTGGTGGACCATGCCGCTGGGAAAGAGCAGCGGGCCTGACGGCGCTGGGTTGTTCTCCAGCAGCTCCCGCTCTTTGTACTCGCGCTCCAGCATAATGTTCTCCAGCTCCTTGTCGGCGAAGGCGCGTCGCTTTCTCATGCGGTCGCTCAGGGGAGGGGGGAGAGACGGGCTGGTGGCCAGAAACGGGTCGGGCTGAACTGGACGATATCCTGCCACAAAGATTACAGTTTAAACCAAATTTATGGAGTAAATAATCACAGCTGGGACTTCCCATTTTACCTTCCAGGATGCTTTTGGCCAGCATGGTGGAGGGCCGAATGTGCCGCTGATAGATCCTCCTCTCCGCTGGAATCTGTTTCCCAGAAATCCCCTTCTTATCCTGACACAGAAATAGAAAAGAAAACATTCAGGCAAACGGTTTCCTCGATGCCAGCATGATAAAGGGATTTGTTTCAGTCTGAATTTTAAAGTTAATCCTCTGAGAAAAAACCGTCTCCGTTTACGTTGTTACAGTTCAGAGATTAAACCATCACAAGATAACTGAAAGATGAAGAAAACATGTCCATCACTAGCTAATGCAGTTTGACCACAAACAATATTAAATTATAATTTTGACAAACATGTAAAGAATACATAAAAATACAAGTGCAATGTGAAAAGAATGTTTCCAGCCTTTATAAACATTAAACTTAATTACTTCTTTATTTTAGTTTAGAGTAAGATTTATTGTAACCAATTATATTGTATTATACGAAATCTAAATAGTCATTTGGGGAATTAAAACATTATTTAAATACGTCTAAAATATGAGAAAAATTCAGCATTTTATTTTATTAAATTAATTCTAGAATGTATGTACATTGAAATGGGTTTTTATGTGTGGAATAAATACATTTTTTTGTGGAATTTTTTCATGAAAAAAAGATTTTCTGAAGACTTTTTAGTATTGAATTAAAATATATCTATATATTTGCACTGCAGTTAAGGCTGCTAACAGACGACATAAACACACCAAGCAGGTTGAATGAATGTGCTGTGAAATGTTGTTGAAATGGTTCGGCTCGGGTCGGCTCGGGTCGGCTCGGCGCTCCTCCGTTCTTACCTCGGTGGCCTGCTGCCTCCTCAGCGCGACCTGCGCCGCCATCACCCGCTGCCGCTCCACCACCAGCAGGCAGTTGGCGCACTGGCAGTCCCTCCAGCGGCAGAAGCGCTTGTGGCCCTTCAGGCAGGACACCACGCCGTGGTTCCGGCAGCGGGCGCACTTGGGCGTCCGGCTCAGCTTCCTCTGGTCGCCGCTGGGGCCCGGCTTGCCGTCGGGGCCCTCGGGGCCCTCGGGCAGGCTGCAGGGCTCCGCGGGCTCGTCGCTCTCCGTCTCCAGACTCTCCACGTCAATCTCCAGCTCGCTGCCGCCGTTTTCTGACATGATGGGCGGCGCGGTCCCCGCAGCAGGCGCTGCTTCTGCAGGAAGAACGTTTGCGTTTAGGGGAAATCAAACCAACACACTCTGGAGTTTGGAGGCTTTTTAGCAGCCAAATCAATGTTAATAAAGCCGATATAATAACTTCTAAAGGATCTTAAACTGTTTCTGAACCACTTAAGCTGTTTGTAAAACTGTGAAGACTTTTTCTTGAGCTCATGTTGACACTTCTACAGTCCAAACTAGAACACACGGAGACAAGAAACTTTCATGTAAACATCTTTTGAACGGCGCATGCGCCCTGGCGTCGGCTTCAGTTTACGGTTGTTATCAGCAGGAATGTTCTGAAGCTTACCTGTACAGGTGAGCGGCGGTCGGTGGGTCTGTCAGTCGTGCTGAAGGACATCCGCGCGCGCACGGTCCCGCGCGAGCACTACTCGGCCCTGAGGATCTCAGCTGATCCCATCCGCACTGTGAGGACCAGCCTCTGCGCCGAGCTCTATCAACCGGCGCTGCCGCTCTCTGATTGGCTGCTCCTGAGAGCCCGACAGCCAATGACACTGCAAGGAGTTAATCCGCAGGCGGAGCTATCCTAGTAACTTCTCGGACGAGTAACGGGATTACTTAGCTGCCTTCTGGTTTTTAATAAAAAGGCAACGAAAACAAATATTTTTGAGAGTTTGATCCCAGTTTTGTTCACCCAAATATGATTATTGTAAAAAACAAAATTAAATAAAGTTGTTTTGATTTGTGTTTATATTTTAGGATTTTTTTTGTAGAAATGCAGTTCCTCTAAAAGAGGAATATTTATTTATGAACGTCTGGATGGATTCAGGACAGCCAGACAGGAAAAATGTTTAATTCAATTCAAACTTTCACTGATACATGTCAACATTCCTGAGTTTGGATTTCATTCCGTATTGACACTTCATTTAGTTGAATGAAAGCTCCGTGCAATAAACCAAACTTTCTGAGGAGACGCTCTCATCCATCCAGGTGACGTCTGATGGAGACGCTTGGATTAGCAGAAAAACAGAAGATTTTAAGTCCAGTTTCTACGACTCCACTTCAACACAAAGCTTTGAATGACTGACCCAGTCTGACCATCTCCAATCATCAGGTCCAGGCTGCTGTCAGTTCCTAGAGTCCAAACTAAACATAGAGAATCTGCATTCAGCTTCTATGCTCCACAGATCTGGAACAGACTTCCAGAAAGCCTTCGATCAGCTGGAACACTCAGTGTATTTAAATCCAGGTTAAAGAGCCGCCTGTTCTCAGCTGCGTTTGATTCATTTGGATTCAAAAGTTCCCATTTACTTTAAGTTCACTTCTTTTTAACTTCCTTTACATTTTTATTTGAATGATTACTTCTTTAATGTTTTATTAAAACCACGTTGAATGAGCTCCACAAAGAAACTCCTTCAAGCTCAAATGTGAGCCGTCATTTTTCTGTTTAAAGTCTTTCATTCCTGTGTCACTAACTGAGCGTTTCATGGTACCTTTAAAGCCGCTTCCGCAGCGTAAAGCTCTTTCCTGCGGCTGTGGGGTTCTGACAGATCCATTCTTTGCGTGGGGGGGTGAAGAAGCTCTAAAACATGTTCAACCAGAAAGTCTCTGATTACATGAAACAAAGAGTTCAGGTAAACAGGTGACAAATGTGTGCTGCAGGTGCAGATCTGCGTGTTTTCACAACAATCACGCGCACACATGTACATTTTTAAGGAATCCAGCGGCTCAGAATACAGAGAACAGCTTCCAGAAAACCGAAATAAATCCACATTTTTACTAAGGAAAACTAAAACGTATATTTTCAAACTGACCCAAAAACATTTCCAAGATTTCCTGATGTGCTTTTATTTTGGTGAAGTTCAGATTACAGAGATTAGATCAGAGCAAACCCATGGAAAGATTCCGGCCCATTTTCACGTCTTTGTTGGAAAATCAACATTTTTTCAAACAGTTGAGCGAGTCGGAGGAGCTCCTGCTGAGGTAGAAGGAGAAACCAGGAGAGTCCCAGAGCGCGGTGAGCTGGTTTGGGGTTTTTAACCGCTTTCAAACGTCTGAATGACGGCATGAAAACAACATTTTAGGTGTGAATATTAAAAAAATCAAAACTCTAAATGAGTTGGTTTTTTTGCAGAAATCTTCATGAACAGGTTGGTGTTTTTACTGGAAGTGAGCAGCTTTGACCTCATCCTCCAGATGAGGTCTGGACTCGGCGGTGAAGACCTGCAGGTGCAGCTTTATTCGCCACTTCTTCCTAATTTATCGCCAAGGTTACGAGCTGCCTCCCCCGGACCGCCGGGTGCACCCCAGGAATGCTTTGAAGTGAGAGAGGCTGGATGAGAGGATCCAGGTGAAATGTCTCGTCTGTGTCCAGAAGCTCTCCTCACGGTATTCCAAACATCCATTATATAGTTCCATCCCTCAAAGAGTTAATCGAAGACGTTCCAGTCGGATTCGGGGGTCCCAATACTCGTGTGTTCTCCTCTGTGGTTGGGGGGTCAAATGAGGAGTTTCAAAATTCCACAAAAACCCTTCAGACACATTCAACAGATTCCCGTTTCATGGAGTCTTTAGGACATGATCCTTAAAGCTTTGCGATCTATGGATTGAAAGTCACGTCTTTTTTTTATTCTAAAGACTTCCGGACTCTCAGGAATCGACACAGATTACACTGTTTTTGTCCCAGAATTTCCCTGGTTGTGGATCTGGGTTTAATTCTGACAAAAGCGTTCTGAGATGAGTTTTGAAGGCCTTCCTTAGAGAAGAATCCAAGTGTTCGTATTTTTTTAGGAACGCTGGAGGCTTTGAATGACTTTCAAAAAGAAATTTCCAGATGTATTAAAATAGACACGGGAAAAGCATATTTAAAATGATCTAATAATGAATTTCTCAGTATTTTTGGGAGAATTGCAGGATTTCGAGACAAGATTCTGGATCCTAAATGAATTCCAGACTACAGGGAAAGGTTTCCAAAGATCCTTGAGCAGCTTCCATGGATACTGCAGGGGTCCTGGAATCTCTGCTCAGTGTAGATTTGGATTCGATTCACGGTGCTCCAGGTGTTCTTGGTCATTCAAAGCGTTGGAATGACTTCAATTTGTTTTTTGTGGAAGAAAAATGTTCCTTGGGAACAAAGTGAGATTTTTGTTTTGTCAATCCTAAATCTATGTCTTAAATCGGTAAACCTTCATCAGAGAAATCGGATTAAAAAACAGTGTTTTTTTGCCAGAAACCTGAAGCTTCAAAAGCGCAGCGGTGCCTCCGTGTGAAGGAAGGTCTTTATTGGCCGCTGTCATGTGGAACAAAGTGGACACAGATCCACTGCAGCCTCTTTCTCCGGAGCGCTCACACCTGGCTGCAGGCCGCTCTCGCACGCTGTCCACTTTGCCTTTGGGCCTGATTGAAACAACAGCATGTGGCTGGAAGCGTCCTGCTGTGCAGGCCGTAAAGAGTAACAGGAGCGGCGCAGAGACGGCAGAGCAGCGCGGGATCACCAGGGATCCTGTTATGTTAATCAGCCTCTGATGGAGCCACAACACATGCGGCTGAATGCAAAAGCAGGCGGGCGCACATTTGTCTCTGTCTGACACCGCGACCTCGCCGCTCTAACGTGCCACGAACAGGAGGACGTGTCCTGCAGCTCAGGGAGCGTCCGGACACACTAAAATCTACTCATTTCACAGAGTATGTGCATGCAGATTATGCAGAGCAGAGCACGCTCCCCCTGCAGCACAGTGTGGGGGCTCTGAGGAGCTCCATCAGCAACAAAGACCCTCAATGTAGGGAGGAAAGCAACCGTCTACGACATCTCACAGATACAAACCCTCACTTTACCAAGTCATTTTTCTCTGTCTGAGATTTTTTTACTCATATTATCCATATATATGTATACATTTATAAACTCACACGCCTTTATTTATCTATATTCTACATTTTTGTAAAAGCCGCTGGTGACATCACAGTTTCCTCCAGTGGGATTACTGATGCGTCTATTCTTGTTTTCAGAACTGGACTCTCCTTAACTAGTAATTTCAGGAATTATTTTATATTCTTTTTTTAATTAAAACACATTTCTTCCTAATTTTTGTTCCCTGTTTGCTGTACATTTCTCTTTAATAAAAAAAACAGCATTTTATGAAGTTATAAAGTAACTTTCTTCAGCCTTGATGTTCCACTGTTGTCCACTAGATGGCAGAAGATGAGCAGAAGTGATCTCAGAGAGATTGTTGGGGTTTTTTCTTCTCTTTTTCTCCACTTTCTTTACACATCTTTTAATTTAATGAAAAACATAAAAGGCTTTATTTCTACACTGGGATTTTTTTTAATTGGACAGAAACTATTTTTCTGTGAAAAGTTTTCAGGTTTGATCCCACCTTCACAACGTCTCCTTTCACCAATGTTCTGCTCTGTGTATCCTCCAAAGCCAGCAGGGGGCGCTCTTTTTGCAAAGAGTTGTGCGTGGCTCAATGCTCCAAAACATTCTGCACATAAAAGAAACAAAGTGAACAATACGTTTAAACTGAGAGTCAAGGACCGCCCCCCATCCCCATAGATTATGTTCTGTTTGCTGTCCGTTAGTAGGGAGGGAGCTGCCTGTCAGACTGTCTGTTTCAGAAAAATCACATTTTCACCATCAAGAGAAAAAAACATTGAGATTTCTGAAAAGACTTAACTGGATGAAGACAACAGGTAAATAAAAAGGTGAAGTGCAGCTTCTTTTTGTGGCGCTGTGGAAACACGTTTCAAGCCGCCGTTCGTCTGCAGACGTTCATGGGTCATTCCAGTGTCTCACTTTGTGTTAGTCCCACTCATAAGTGGCTCTTCCCAGCGTATTTTCTACATCACAACTACAGCCGCATTTACGCACAAATCAGATGTGAAACTCTTTTCACGTCTCCAAGATTTGTGCCAAGTGATGCGTTCAAATGCTGCTAGAATGCTGGGTGATCAGAGTTTTCTTATCAGTTGCTATGAACTTAGATTATGAATAGTATGCAGTAAAAACTTGACATTTTCCCACTTTCTTAAACAGATATGCCTTGATAGTTAATATAAAAAAGTCTAAATATGTATTTTTAAAACACTCGTCCCTTTAAAATGAACATATTCTCCAGAACTGATCACATCCTCTCCTGACAGCGCCTCCGGGACGGGGATCAGTCCCGAGTGCTGGTCACCAGTCATGGCGATTGGTTTTCTGTGCGTACATCAGGGGTTTCTTTTTAAAGATTTAAATGTGTAGTTAGTTTCAAGCTGCTTTCATTTTAATGTGCTTTTCTTTATTTTGTAATATTTGTAATATTGTTTGATATTTGTGCATGTGAATACAAGTGTAAATAAATATGTGTGCAAACAAACAAACAAGTAAACAGAATGAACGTCAAATCCATTCACTGTTGAGTTTGATCAAGTTCATTCCACTGTTGTTTTTAACATCAGAATAATCCAAAGGAACATTATTAGAACATTATTAGAACATTCTAGAACACTGTTTGGTCACATGACTTTGTGAAGTGTTTCCACACACTGGACTGGAATGATGGTTGATCAGTTTTACTGCATCACGTGTGTTTGTCTGCTGTGATGGTTGTTCTCATGTTATAGTAAACTACACCAATCATGTCTGAATCCTAATGGAATTTTCCAATGTTGATTGTTGTCAGTGTATCTTAGAAATGATTTTTTTTAAAGGTTTGGTTTGATTCACTACAGACCTCAGACAGATGATCTGGTCGGATCGTAGGAATCGATTCATTGATTTAGTTGATTCATGGTTACAGTCTTACTTTCCAGTGAATGTTTCAGAGTCTGAGTTTAACTTAAAGTTAAGTTCATCTCAAAAGAAGGAAATTTGACAAAACCTTTTTCCTTCAAGAACTGGATTTTTAAAATGAAGTAAAGCATTTTAAAGTCAGGGTGGGTTCAAACAGAAACCAGGTTCAGGTTTTCAAACCTTCCATTTCTCCATGATACCTCATGAAGCAGGACTATGCTAATGGTTAATAATGGCTGTGGTTCAGCGTCTGCTCAGTGACTTACTCCAAATGAACTGTTATCCAGCAAAATGCCTGAAACCTTGTGTCACTAAAAAGATCTTTTTCACTCAGTATCTATTGTTCATTTTAAGGTCTAATATAGTTTTCAGAAACTTGATTTTGTTACTTAATCAATGTAATCTAATGTTTTTGATAACTCGGCTAATTTAATTTTAAAACTTACCTTATAGCTGAAAGAAGCTCCTCCTCCTCAGGGAAAATTCCTGTACTTAAAAAAATAAATAAAATCCTTCTTTTCCGTGAGTTTTCAACTTTAACGTCATGACGTGTTAAGATTTCAATTATTTGCAGCATCTAAACTGACCGTGAAGCTAACTGTTTGGCGCCAAGCCGTGGTTTCCGGTTTAAACGGCTGGCAGCAGCAAGCGCGTGTCCGCTCGTGAGCGCCCCCTCTCGGTGTGGAGGTCTGCCTCTCCACGCCTCACACGCTCCTCCCTCTGCAGTATTGGATCGTCCGCGAACGAACCTGGAACATTTCGATCCGTGAAACCGGAACACTAAAGTGTCAATCTAACAGAATGGAGGCCAGTCTTTCACCAAGGAGGACGAATGTTTCTCATTTATGAAGTGACTCTCGGGCGACCCCTCTCGGTAACTGTGTGTAACAGCAGGCATGACGCAAGGATGACGCAGGGATGACGCAAGGATGACGCAGGGATGACGCAGGGATGACGCAGACGTCGCTCAGGTGCGTCACTGACTGAAGCGTTCCGTATTTTTGTTTATGATTAACTTATAATAAAAAATCACAACTATATCCAGCTTTAGAAGATAAATGTTATGATCTAATATGATACTTTTTTAACCTTTTTCTCTGCAATACCATGCCAGTATCATCATGCGTGCCTCCTGACTGTTTTTGTTGATCTCCATGTTAGTCTGTAAACATCAGGTAAACATCCACAGAGTAAATAAAAGTCATCAATCAGATGTGGAAGCAGAACTGTTATTTTCGACTTCACCACTAGATGGCATCAGATGAGAGATTAAACCACTGGATTAATCCAGCTGCTGAAAAGGCCTCTGTTTGTTTGTTTGTTTGTTTGTTTGTTTGTTTGTTTGTGGAAATGTTTAGTTTGAAGAAAACAGATTAGCAGTTATCAAGAAATGTAGAGACTAAAAAGAGAATTGGCTCATTTTGAATTGTGATCATTAACGGATGGATTATTTCTTGTTTTACAGCAGGATTATAAACCAACAACGCGATTTTTTTACTGTAATTTGTTTTTTAGCAGCATTTTCAAAAATGTTTTGATTTTCTGAATTTTTCGTTCTTTGATGTTGTTTTATAAAAACCGTGACCCAAAATTCGCGCTTCAGATCACCTGCAGCGGTTCTGCAGAGGTGTTGCTCCGGGTGGACTCTGCTCTCCTCTGTCTGTCAGGAGCTGGAGGTCCCTCCAGAACCCTCCAGAACTCCTGCGAGCCTGCAGGGTTCTGTCACTGAGGTTATGGATCCTTTCAAACACCTGAGTGTTCACCAGAACCACAAACTGCCACAGAACAGGCCGAAGGCGCCTCCACCTGCTCAGGTGCTTCCAGGACACTCGGACCTTGGATGGTTCTGTTTGCTGTGCTGGTCAGACCCGGTTCTGTCCTGGTTTGTGCAGTGGACACCGTAAAGACCCCCTCTCACTCCTCAGAGCCCACAGAGGACAGAGCGCCACCATCCTTCATCCACGCGTCACCGCAGCGACAGAATCTGCTTTGTTTTCATGCGGAGTTTCTGTCCGTTTTGTCCCAATTTATAGAAATACGTCAAATTCATTTAGTTTTTACTGTTCTTTCTTAAAACCTTCAAATTCATGCTGTTCATTCGACCTTTTCTGATCTGCTTATTTATTTAATGCTGCTGTAAACAAACAAACCCTTTTGGGATCAACAAACCATTCTCTCCTTTAAATTGGAAACATTTACAAATAAAAAAGAGAAAATCTTAAACATTTTAACAGAATGTAATTATTGATTAGAAAAGAGCGGATTTTTATCAGACAAAATTATAAAAGGATCTAGTCAATTAAATCATCCTTTTTTACTTTTTCTGGTTTTTCGCTTTAACGTTTTTTAAACGTTATAATTATTATTATTATTGTTGTTGTTAACAATGACAATAATAATGTTAAACGTTATTATTCTTTTCATTGTTATTATTATTATTACTGTTGTTAATAATAATAATGTTATTTGGTGACTTCAAAACACAAATCCTGACAGAAATCGAAAGCTTTGATTTTTTCTGGCCTTGAATTCAACTTGGAAACTTAAAACCTGGAAAGCTGCTTTTCCAGGACCTTCCAGGCGGTCTGCAGTTGCGCAGTGAAGACAGAGGCGCGCGCGTTCGGACAAACACTCGGGTTTATTTGGCACATGAACATGCAGGTGATCCGAACCGGAGCCGAACGGTTCTCCCTGTTCGAGCAGGACGGAGCTTTGCGCGCAGCCGCAGTCCGCAGGAGCGTCACGCGGAGTCGGAGCGCTCCTCGTACTCCTCCTCGGGGGAGAACAGGCCGGCTTTGGGCAGGGAGCAGCCCTCCTCCGGGCCGCCGATGCGGGACTCCTCTGCGGCTCTGGGCGGGAGCAGCGGGGAGCTGCGGAACACCGGGGCCGCGGGGCCGAACGGGGCCCCGTAGTGCGCGGCGGGGCGCAGCTGGTACTGCTGCTGCAGGGCCACGGGGCCCCACAGGGCCACGTCGCTGTGCACGAACGGGCTCTGGCCGCGCGTGAGCGAGCTGCGCAGCATCAGGGGGTAGCGCGTGGGCTGCGGGAACGAGGAGTGCTGCAGCGGGAGCGCGCCCGACCCGGACTCGGACGTGAAGCGGAGGGAGTCCGGGACCCGGAAGGCCGAACCCACCGACCATTTGGCGGAGGAGGGGTGGTACGAGCCCAGCGCGTGCTCGAACAGGTGTCCGTTTGAGGGCAGCAGAGCCTCTGCGTGCGTGTCTGCGTGAGGGTGCGCGCCCCCGTCAGCGCTCCGGCTGGACAGCAGCACCTCGATGGCCCCCACCAGGTCCCCCCCGCAGCCCCGCAGGATGAGCTCCAGCACCGGCGGCTTGTGGGCGGGAAAGATCTTCTTCAGGACCTCCAGGGGGGGTCGGTTGGCGCGGAGGCTGAAGGGCAGACTGATGGAGCCCCCCAGGCCCTCGATCAGCACGCTCTGCTCCGGGCTGGGGGGCGGCTTCTGCGGGCTCTCGGCCTTGGCCTCCTTCTCGCCGGGTCTGGGGGGCCCGCAGCGGCCGTCGTCCGGGACTGAGGGGGGGTCTGAAGGCTCCGGGGTGTAGCAGGAGTTCGGTTTGGAGCCTTCGGGGGAGCTGGCCGGGTCCTGCTCCTTTTCACTGCAGGAGCTCCCCCCGGTCTCCCCTCCAGAGAGCTCCTCCGGGCCGTCCTCCGCCGCGTCTGTGGGGACACCGGCAGAATCACAAAGCAGAACCACAGGCGGAACCAGAACCACAGGCGGAACCACGTGGACCAGAACTACCGTCTATACTGACCCGCTGAGGCGCGTGCCTTTGGAGGTCCATTTCAAAATAAAAAGCTGCAAAAACACGGATTTCTAAGAAGAAAAACTATAAAAGAAGAAATTTCCCTTTTTATGCAATAATAATAATAATAATAACAATAATAATTTCTGGAAATTCTGTGACATCTGAAGGATAGTTTTCCCTCAGATGTCACATTAAAGGAGTTCTTCCAAAATAAAACAAGAAATATCAGATTCTAAAAAAACATTTTAATTTAAGAAAATGAACTTTAAGGAAAAATGAATCACAAACTGGGATTTTTAACCCTTTAAAGCCGAACGTATCATATTTGATACGTGAGTCTGTCAGCCGCACAAGAGCAATGGAATGGAAACACTTTTCTTGTATTTTTTTTCTTTTTGGTCTTGAAATGTTTTGTTTGCTCAGAAAACAGATCTATTTGAGCTGCGTGACCTGATGTATCAGATATGATACAAAATGACATTTATATGTAAAAACAAGGATTGTTTTATCAAAATCCCCAGATCCAGAGAACTGGAATTTTCTGTTAATTATTTAATGGTTCAGGCTTTACAGGGTTAAATACTTATCAAAAATGTCTTCAATATTTGGACGTGTTATCATAATTTATTTACAAATGAAAGTTTGATTTGTATTTAAAAGCAGAACATGAAAATAATTCAATTTCTGCCGTTTTTTTTATTTATTGAAACATGATTGAAAATAAAGACTTTTAGAGATGAGCCTTC
The DNA here is from genome assembly GCA_014656515.1 of Oryzias celebensis. NCBI lineage: Eukaryota > Metazoa > Chordata > Actinopteri > Beloniformes > Adrianichthyidae > Oryzias > Oryzias celebensis. The sequence continues at coordinate 30,363,055 of BNCR01000009.1, read as the reverse complement.
AAAAACATTTTAAAAGCCTGCAGATTTAAAAACATCTGGAAGGTCTTCCCAGATTACTGTTTCATTTCGCGGGTTGTTTCCATTTTAACCCGGTTTATGCTGGTTTTTTTCTGACTGAGTCCTTGGTTCGAAACCCGCTGTGGTTCTTTTCAAACCGCGGTTTAGTGTCTACTTTCACAAACCGCCGCTTTCAACCGAATTCCAGGTGATGGTTCTGAAAGGAGCCGGATCTCACCTGAGCGCGCCTGCGCTCCCGCGCGCGGCTCCGCGCCGCTCCACCGGAGCTCCTCCGTCCTCGGCGGGGCCCCGGGGCTCTCGTCCGCGGCCGCCCTCAGGCCGATGGCGGGCAGGCCCCTGAGGGCCTCCGGGATGAGGCTCTCCAGACTCTCGTTGGCCTGTTGGCGCCGCAGCGCCACCTGCGCCGCCATCACGCGCTGCCGCTCGATGATCAGGATGCACTTCTCGCACGTGCAGTCTTTGAACCGGCAGTACCGCTTGTGGCCCTTCAGCCACGACAGCACGCCGTGGTTCCGGCAGCGCGCGCACTTGGGGGTCCGCTGCAGCGGGGCGCGCGGCTGGGACACGGGGGCCCCCATGTAGAGGTACGGGGAGCCGTAGCCGTTCATGGCGGAGCGCAGAGTCAGAGGCGCGCGGAGCGGCCGCGCTGTTCGTCTGCGCGGGGGGAGTGTCCGCCTGTCCCGCGGCTCGCGGCACAGATATGCATCACGCAGACACGCTCCTGTGGGCGCGAGTAACCGACTGATGTCACGCGCGTCAGAAAACCCCAGAGAGGGACGAAACGCGCGTGAAGGTCCCCACGACCACGTGACGCTCAAACTCACTCCGATTCAAATCTCTCACGTAAGAAACCGTGTGTGTGCGTGCGTGCGCGCGTGTGTGTGGGGGTCCTAATAGAGGGCGCTGA